>JAODOY010001315.1:2449-12947 GCA_025399855.1 Forbesichthys papilliferus
GTCCAGTAAGCCAATCACCAGCTCCAAGATCTACTCGAAGTGTCCAGTAAGCCAATCACCAGCTCCAAGATCTACTCAGAGCGCCCAGTAATCCAATCACCAGCTCAGAGCACTAGGAACTATTCAGAGCATCGAGAGTAAGCCAATTACCAGTCCTCCAGACATCAAAGAACTTTCCCCAAGGGGAAAGATTATTTAAAGCAAAGAATGTTCCTTGAAGTCTACATTTCACTGCACTGCACTAAAGTTATAAGAAATTGTATGCCTCAAAACAGATTAAATGTTTTGTCACATTCATCAGCAAGGGTGATGGGGGTTGTAAAAGTGGTTGCTATAGAAACAAGGGTTAATTGATAGACTTCCCATGTGGTACAGCTCATCATTTACCTTCAAGGAAAACACACTTTGTGAGGCTAGTTCTAGCTAGCAGGAGGCTAAATATCACCACCCTCTCAACAGGCAGAAAGAGATTAAATATCCAGTGCACTAAATCATGTGCCCAGCGTTATAGCTGCCCCTGTCCAAATGCCTACATGATGGAGCGATAGATAAAACAACCTGGATTCAGAAGACGTTCTGATGACAAATGCTAATTCAAATAGGAAAACTGGGAACCTGCAGATAACGTTTATTTACACAACTTCCCAGTGGGAAATTAATAAAAGGAGATGAGTTTATATAATTATGCAGAATTGAGAAAATGTTGCAGTGCCTGAGTGATAACGGCAATCAAAGCAAGAGGAATAAAATAAATACAGTAAAGTCAGTATGTTTGTTTGTTTCTGGAATAGAATGTAGATTATCTTCACTACCTATTATTCATTTTTTACATTCATTTCCTGTAATACACGTTCTGTGGACTATGCATGCAAACGGATTCCCTCCATTTCCCTCCTTTAGAGAATGTGGATGTAGTTATCTAATGTCCTATGTAAAGTACATACACAACATTAGCCTGTATGTATAGCAAGCAGACAAGATAGCAACTGTACAAACCGGATGGGGACTCCCTCGTTCCTTCACAAGAGAAGTGTGTCTCCAGAAGAGTGTCTCCATTTACGGCTTCTCTCCACATATAGGGAGATACTAGATATAGTAGCACCATCATGTGGCCACACAGGAGAACTATACTAAAAATATGGCAAGAATATGACCAGCATAATTATATGAATACTTATGCATGAACAAATGTAATTAAATAAAAACAAATGTGTGTGTGTGTGTGTGTATACATTATATAGTAAATATTGTACATCTGGTCCCCAGTGTTCCCCACAGGTGTGTTCCTACTCCAAGGTGGAGATGTATCCATGCAGAAGTTATATTATTTGGCATCCCCAAATCAATTGAGGACCTTTGCAAGATTTGGTCCACAAATGTGCATCCCTGTGCATGTGTGTTATATTTGAGTCAGCGTTAAAATCTGACAAGCAAATCAATTATGTTGTCAAATGTAGCTTTTTTTATCTGAGGTTATCTGATATTGCAAAACATAAATCTTTTCTCCCTTAATGACATTAAGATTAATTAACATGCACTGATACTGTAGATTATTTGTTCAGTTGATTATTGAAGTACTAACTTGACTGGTACTAGAGCAGACGGAGATCATCTGTTCCCATCTGAACCCCGATCTCCCCACGCAGAGAGCAGCCACTCTACAAGGCAGACTACCTGCTGGCCACCGTTACACTGGGAAGAGGGAGGGACCATATCTTCCCTGAAATTGGCCTTTCTCCACGGGATACCAGTCATCTGCAGAAAGAATCAATGCTATATTCCTATATACCATTAACTATATACTGTACATATTTAAAAATAGATCTCCTGGGTCACATTTCCAAGCCTGTTAGTTATTCCAACCTGTCCATTGTGTTTATTCCAGTCCTGATTGACAGGTTGATGGTGCCTTTTCCGTTGTGGCCCCAAGACTGTGGGAGTCCATTTTGCTGTACTATCAGTTTCACCCCCACTACACAGACATTTAACTCTGTATTTAATTGCATTATTGTTTACACCACTTCGTTTAGCATTGGTTGTTTTCAGGGTTGGAAAGTAACGGATTACTTGTAATCTGAAAAAACAGTAACTGTAATCTATTACAGTTACCAGATAAAATAGTGGAATCAGATTCCAGGTTTTTTTTTAAATTAGAATTTAAGTAGACTTCTATGACTACTTTCAAATGTCAAAGGAAAGTTTGCAGAAGAAAATGCATAAAACAGTTTAATCTACTCATATTTACCTTTCATTAACATCAATCAATAATTGAAATAAAGTCCTACTTATACTACTTAATATGATCCCTGCGCAACATATACGTAAAAAAAAGAAACATTTGAAGCGCCAATGCAGTAAATTGCTTTTGATGGCATTTCAAAGAACAATGTTTACGCGTGAAGTAATCTATATGTAATGGAAAGTAATCAGATTACGTTACTAAATTTGGGTAATCCAAAATGTACATTACTGATTATAATTTTAATCTCGTAAATAGTAACTGTAACGGATTACATTTAAAAAGTAACCTACCCAACCCTGGTTGCTTGTAAGTGATTGGCTGCCCAGTGTCCTAACTCTGCATTCACACGGATGACAAATGAGGTAAATTGTCGTATTTCAGGGCTCATGGTTACCAGGATACAGAACTAAACTAGCAGACTAGATAAGACTGTTATATGACCCAGTGGCACCTCAACCGAAATGGCGATCAATCCCATTTTTGTCAAGAATAGTGTGTGGTCAAAGTATAGACTATTGCATGGGTCGTTAGAAGCCTTCTAACGACCAATTCATTAGAATCAGGTGTGTTGGAGCAGGGAGACATCTAAAACATGCAGGGCTGCGGCTCTCCAGGACCAGGGTTGGGCACCCCTGGACTATTGTAAAGGAGTCGACCAGGGAATATGAATACACGGAGAGGTTGCAGGTTAACACAACTCTCGCGGTAAACTGTCGCGGTAACGTCTGGCTGTGAATTACGTTAACAGAGGTACCCCTACACTATACACATTTTAAAAAATCATTGACATTAAAAAGACGATGTATTCTATCTAAAAACTACCATAGCCTACTCACTAGGAAAATGGTCAGGAAACTCTTTCGTCACGCTACATTCACTTCCATTGGTAGTCGCCAAGTCGCGCCGCTCTGGATTTGCATAAAATAGACCTCAAGTCTATCTTTGCATTTGTCCCGCCTAGCTGCGGCGATATTTGTCGCTCGTCGCTCTGAATCGCCAAGTCTCATTGAAATGAACGGCAGCCGGTCGCTTTGTCGCCGTCATTTGTCGTCCGTGTGGACGCTTCTAAGGACTGCAGAGGACAGTTATGTGAGCATCTAGAAAGTGCTATGACAGGTGTGACATTTAGAGGAAATAGTAATGTAACAAACATTCGTTTTGAAGCCTGATGTTTTGGGCAGGATACTTCTTTATTAAAGTTTAGGCCTACACAATGAGCAGAATTAATGTATTCCGTGTAATAAATGATATAAAGCAGTATAAAATAACTGCTGTATGTATGCCAGTGATTCATGTGGTGTAGTACTGTAGACTCATCTGCAGAGGCGCGGCGGAGCGTACGTGGGCGTGGGTTCTTTCCTGCCCGGGTCTCCGCTCCCCTCGTTCATACTAGTGTTGCGAGGTGTGTGAACGTCGTACCTGCCGACGCGGAGAACGAAATACGGACAGAGCAGAAAAGGCAACGCTCCTTTAAAAGCTGGTGAGGGCCGAGGCGAGGCGGCTGTTAAAACTTTGCTAACAACAAGGGTGCGGCGGCGGTACACGTCGGCGCAACGCTGCGCTAGAATGGCCTATCGTCCGCCATGCTGTTTTTAGGCCCTCGTTAGCAGGGGGCTAGCTATCTGTGGCAGCGCAGGCCGCGGCGGGTTTAGTCGCAGGGGGGAGCGGCGTTCATTGACTCGACGCTCCTGAAAACGGGGACGCGGTGCCTGCCGCTTGCCTCGCCTTTTCCGTAACATTCATAGTACATAGTAATAGTAATACGGCCATCATATTTCTATTCTGTTCATTCTCATTCGTCATTTTGAATACAAGTCGTGGATCTGTACCGTTTGTTTACTCCCATAGTTATTGAAATCCGAGCTCAAATATTCGTGTTAAGCTAGCGGCTAGTTTGCTAATGCTAGGTTTAGGCCGATAGCTACGATAGCTAGGAATCATAGTTTACTCACTACGTAGTTCTGTACAGCCGCGCAATGCGCTAAATATAGTCTTCGTTTTCGCTCACTGCAGTGTTATTTCTTTAACAATTAACTTTAATTGTTGTTTTTTTCTTTAATTTAATTGTCGTCAGCCGGCGGAGCAGTGAAGTGTCTTCATGGCAGTACGGAGAGGACACATTAGGTACTTGAAAGTGAGTATGGAGCCCCAGTCCCCGTTGATACCAGCTATTAGCATACAAGAATATTATGAGTGAGTCGGATTAACGGTTTTCTTACATTCAATAGTAACCTAGCCTTTCACATTGATTGAGGGTGTCTTTATAGATTGTATCAGCAAGATGGAATGTTACAGGATATTTATTAATCATAAAATAAAATCCTAGCTCAAAACCAGGGACCAAGATTCTTAAAGTCCACTGGCCCCAGTCAGTGTTTGTCATGTTTACTTGTTTAACACAAGAGTCGTATTCATCTCTCAAGATGTACCACACCAGAATACCTAATCGCCGCCCTTCTCCTGAATGAATGGAGCTCTGTCAGGTCGACCATGGGACCAAAGTAGGGGTGCACGATATTGATCAGGAAAATTGCAATATCAATATTAATTTCGATATTTTAAAATCACAAGGGTTATGGGAAAAGGCATTAATATATTCATAACATATGAAAACAACACATTTTCAACTGACATTCATGTTGGACTCATACAACAACAGTTGTTTAACTATTTGGCCACTGATATTTATTTTCTATCTCTATTATGTCATGAGCTTCCTCAGCCACACATCTTACTCTTGTTAAATCAAACACAACTAAGCCAAACAGCCAATGGACGCATCTCTCCACTAAATAAACTGAATATTGCAACATTTTCGATATGATATTGCTCAACGTGATATTGCGATAACAATACTGAATCGATATAATGTGCACCCCTAGACCAAAGCTTCATTCACATTTGATCCCAGTACAGCCATCAAGCTGGCCACATCGCTGTTCAATATAATGTGCATGTTAAAGGTAGAGTCTGCAATTTGGGGGAAGGAGTGCTGATGATAACAAAAACACCCCTCCCTTCAATGCCATAGGCTGCTCCCTCAGAAGCCTCGCCCCCTTCAGTGCCATAGGCTGCTCCCTCAGAAGCTCCGCCCCCTTAAATGCTATAGGCTGCTCCCTCAGAAGCTCCGCCCCCTTCACTGCTATAAGGTTCTTTCTCAGAAGCTCCGCCCCCTTTAATGCCATAAGGTGCTTCTTCAGAAGCTCCGCCCCACAAATTAGACACATGTTGCCAAGGCTGGGATAGTGTTGTGTGGTGCGGTCTGCACCACTTTGTGTTCCCATTTACAGAGCCTGGGCTGTGTAGAAACACCAGATACTTTTTTCCAGCACGCACACAGAACAGCCAGCTAGCACAGGGAGATATTCACCGACTGACAACTGAATGACTTTGACAAGTGTGTTAGTTTACAATAACTGACTCCACCGTTCTTGATGTTACATTAAACATCGGCCATTTTAATGTAATTAAAATGC
Organism: Forbesichthys papilliferus; assembly: GCA_025399855.1. Taxonomy (NCBI): domain Eukaryota; kingdom Metazoa; phylum Chordata; class Actinopteri; order Percopsiformes; family Amblyopsidae; genus Forbesichthys; species Forbesichthys papilliferus. The sequence goes on from JAODOY010001315.1 coordinate 8,168, forward strand.
TTATAGTCTTGCCTAACGCTAAATGCTGCTCACTCCGGTGGTCGTGGGGTCCTCTGGGCTAATGTGTCAGACTGAACCAACAACCAAGGCTCTCACAGCTCTCACAGCTCTTCCCCTAGAGGCCGTACAATCTGTGTCATTGCTGAAGGTGCCGTTGCCGTTGCAGGAGGTGTATGAAATGTCAAACGGTTATGAAGACCACATGGGTGTGGAGGAGGGCAAGGACGGCAAGACCAACCTGATCGTGAACTACCTGCCCCAGAGCATGAGCCAGGATGAGCTGCGCAGCCTCTTTAGCAGCATCGGGGAGGTGGAGTCGGCCAAGCTCATCCGGGACAAAGTCGCAGGTGCGTTTCCTTGGTTTCCGAGATGTGTTACCGCTTTGACGGACAGCTGAGCTCGTTGTTTGTTGTGACCCCACGGCTCGACGGGCTGTTGAGTTTTACATGCATTTATTTGGTGGCTACTTCTTTTGGCTTTGGAGTTGTCAGCAAGCATTTTCAATGGTCATATAGAAGGCAGAACACGTATGTACGGGACACGTCCTGTGGCTGCCGCGTCGATGTTTATTACCGCATTTTATTTGAAATTTGATTTTTTTCCCCATTTTCCGTCAAATGTTGTTGGTCTGGATTCAAGTCCTTGAATGCTTTTACCGCCACTTGACTCCTGTTTTTTATTCATTTATTTAAACAAAATCAGTCCTGTTTTAATTGAAGTCTATTTCTTTGTTTGAGATTAGCATGAAATGTTTAGATTTTATTTTGTTTAAACATTTGTCCAGTATGCCAGACGTTTTTGGTTTTATTTTATTGTTTTCCTTTTTTTTTTTCTCTAGGACACAGTTTAGGGTACGGATTTGTTAACTATCTTAACCCTAGTGATGCAGACAGAGCTATCAATACACTGAATGGACTAAGGCTACAGTCTAAAACTATCAAGGTAACGTGCCATAAGGTGTTCTACAACTGTCAACCCAACGATATCATGTCATTTTTCTCCTGTGGCTCCTATGCTGTGTGCTACTGTTCTAGTACGTGTTGGCCGTAGGAAGTGGTATTGCTTTGATATCGTTTTTCTGACACATTTAAGTTGACGCTATTCTTTTGATTTACTACATTTTAAATGGTTTCATTTATCGTTCCTTTTCTTAAATTTATTTTTCATTTCCATGATATTCCTGTGCACTTTAAAGTAGGGCTGTGCAATTAATCACATTTTCATCGTGATTTAAATTTCGGCTCTTAACAATTACAAAAACAACATATATTGCAATTTACGTTTTGCAAGTAAAATCTTATTGTCTTGTGTTCTGAATGACAGGTTGCATGCTCACTTTTGCGTTTCGCATAGTAAAAGATACACGTGAAAAGTATTAAGGGACAATTCACAGTTGAAGGTGTTTTCACTGTTCATTTGTTTCAGTTTTAGGTGCATTAAATGCAGTGTCAATCCAAAGTCAATGACTAATCATGTTAAATAATTGTGATTTTTTAATTTTGACCAAAATAATCATAATTCTTTTTTCATTATCGAGCAGCCCTACTTTAAAGAGCACAAGTTTTTGCATAGAACGTTTTAATACTGTTAGCTGACATAAGTCGGTGAAAACCTATTGTTTGAGTGTATACGGTCAACTGTTGACATGTTTATTTTCAACCTAAACCTTTAGGCAGCATTAAGCTAACATTCACTATTTGGAAGTTGCCTTTGAACGAGCAGCAAGGCGCTCCCGGTCCTCGTCGTGAGTTAGATCAGTTGTTCTCACTCCTGGTCCTGGAGATCTGCAGCCCTGTATGTTGGTAGATGTCTCCCTGCTCCAGCACACCAGATATGGTACGTTCATGTTAGTCAGGTGTGTTGGACCAGGGACACATCCTCAACATGCAGGGCAGCGGCTCTCCAGGACCGCTGCGTTAGATAACCACATGTTTGTGTTTTCTGTGGCTGCTTGCACGTTTTTGCCCTGTGTGTTTCAAGACTGCTGTCGCTGCCTCCCACCACTAGGTGTCGTATGCGCGACCCAGCTCCGACACCATCAAGGATGCTAACCTGTACATCAGCGGGCTGCCCAAGAGCATGGCCCAGAAGGACGTGGAGGACATGTTCTCCCGCTACGGACGCATCATAAACTCCCGTGTCCTCGCTGACCAGGCCTCCGGTACGCATGGTATTGGCCCCTTGATACTTCATTTCACTACACTGTATGACCACTAGGGGGCCCCTGGTACGCATGGTATTGGCCCCTTGATACTTCATTTCACTACACTGTATGACCACTAGGGGGCCCCTGGTACGCATGGTATTGGCCCCTTGATACTTAATTTCACTACACTGTATGACCACTAGGGGGCCCCTGGTACACATGGTATTGGCCCCTTGATACTTAATTTCACTACACTGTATGACCACTAGGGGGCCCCTGGTACGCATGGTATTGGCCCACATGGTAGTGAAGGGTCAGGGAGACATCTACAACATGCAGGGTTGGGGGTCGCTTACCCAGAGCACCTTAAAGGGTCCATAAAATGCGGGGTAACTGTGGCCCCTGCCCCCTCCCCCTAGGGGTGTCGCGCGGCGTGGCCTTCATCCGCTTCGACAAGCGTGCGGAGGCAGAGGACGCCATCAAGGACCTGAATGGTCAGAAGCCGCCCGGCGCCGCCGAGCCCATCACAGTGAAGTTCGCGGCCAACCCCAACCAGGTGAAGAGCACCCAGATCATTTCCCAGCTCTACCACAACCAGTCACGCCGCTTTGGCGGCCCGCTGCACCATCAGGCCCAGCGGTTCAGGTGAGGGGGAAGGAGGGGGTGCGCTCGCTCGACAGGATTGTTGATTGCTGTTTTGGAACAAATAACAGTGAAAGAGGGGTTGTATGGCTGTACCATTACTATTATGTTGCCGTTAAAACAGACTTTATTACCACTATTGCAAGGTAGGCAATTGTACAGTAGGACTACACAGTAATTTTGATCGGTTGGGTTCCATTTTGTTTTAATGTAACCTACAGTTCATAAGATGTTTGGGTGCTGTTTTTAATCCCACCTCAAAATGAGTGATGTTTCAGACGAATAGGTAATAGTTTGACTGGTTTTTTTCTAGTTGTTAAAGTGTTTTTCTGTTCAGTGTCAACTTTATGAAACTATTTAAGTTGTACACTGGAGAATTCCCTTTCTGTTCAAAGTTGATGTGCCAGTCCTGTCAGGAAGACGGGAACCATGTTTTATTTCCTTCTGTATCACGTAAATGAGTGTAACATGTTGAGAAGGAAAAAAGAATAGTGATAAATCATGATATCAATTTATCCAGAATCGTGCAGCCCTAAACTAACCCATCCCTGACTGACTGACAGCACCAGACTAACCTGTGCCCCTGTCCTTGTATCAGGTTCTCCCCCATGAGTGTGGACCACATGGGGGGGGTGGGCAGTGTGGGTGTGCCAGCCAGCTCCACCTCGGGCTGGTGCATCTTCGTGTACAACCTGGGCCAGGATGCGGACGAGGGCATCCTGTGGCAGATGTTCGGCCCCTTCGGCGCTGTCACCAACGTCAAGGTGATCCGCGACTTCAACACCAACAAGTGCAAAGGCTTCGGCTTTGTCACCATGACGAACTACGAGGAGGCGGCCATGGCCATCGCCAGCCTCAACGGCTACCGGCTGGGCGACAAGATGCTGCAGGTGTCCTTCAAGACCAGCAAGGGTCACAAGTAGTAGGCTGGACATGGCTGCCAGTCTGGTTGCCTGGGGTGACGGACAGATCAGTGGGCGCCGTGCTTTCATTGCAAAGAGTAGAGTTGTTGTTGTTTTGTGTATTCCCCACTAAGAGCAGACTCACCCCTTCATATCATTGTACCGTCAGTGGCCAGGCACGATTATTTCTTTTTTTTCTTTTCATGTTCAATTTGGTTGTTTGGTCCATGTATAGTTTGGGCAGAGCAAGAAGGGAGTGAATCCCAGAACTCACTCAATTTCACATTTAGACTGTGTGTGTGTGTGTACTGTAGGTGTAACGATGCCGTGGTGCGAATCTACTTGTGTGTTTGCTACAGGTTCTCATACATGCACCACACACGAGAAGGACATCAGCACACTTCTCTCTGGAGTGTCACACGTCAGAAGATGGGGCTTTAGTGCGTTGGTCACAGGGAAGAGTACCGTGTGTTGCCAGAAAACACCGTGCTTTTACTGCTGTGGGTGGGAGAAGCCCCAGAAGCCCAAGTCAGCTTGACCGCAGAGCACTTTTAACGACCTTTTAAGCTAAGAATATATCAGTCTTTCTGCTATTGTTGTCTGCGACTTTTCACTGGGCCACCTGTTTGAAAGACCAGGGTTTTTACTGCTGCAGACTCAGTTCTTTGCAAAGGGTGGGGTGTGATAAGGGTTGTGTTCTGTGACCAGGGAGAGGGGGGGGGGGTTGTCGTGGAAAGACTCCAGTTTAAGCTGTAGGCAGTGATGTTGAAATGGACCAAAGACACCGAGCGATCTGAGCTTCTATCCCGGCTTCTAGGTTGGTTTTCCACCTCTTTCATTTGGTACAGACTGAGGCAATATCTTGCCTACCTAGTGCTAACAGAATGAGCGTCTGCGTAGTCTCAATATTTAGTTTTGATTAGTTTTTTTGTTTTCCTCTCTTTACCGTTTTGAGTTCCTTTGTTTTCTTATTAGTTTGAACCCCTGCAATCACCACCCACAGATTCTCCCAATTCAACTTGTTGGTTAAAAAGTGCTCATCTCAATTTAAACGAGAGATGAATGGCCTATGTTAGCGACCTTGTCCATT
>JAODOY010001316.1:0-12946 GCA_025399855.1 Forbesichthys papilliferus
ACCAGCCTGCTGAGTAACCTGAGCAGAACCTCTGACATCTTACAGAGTGACAAACAGAACCTGACTTCAATAATCCAGGAGCTGGAGACAGAGAAGAGGACCTTAAAGGGACAAATAGTAAACATCACCAGGAATTCAAATAAGCTAAGCCTCACATGTGCACAGATGACTCTAAATGCTTACTGCTACACAACACCACCAGCAAATGGTAAATAAAGCCATTACAATTACATCTTAATACTACATCTCACAATATACAGTATTGTTTGTTAATTTTTTTATGTTTCAGCCAAGCTGTGTTCTCCTTGTAAAAATGGCTGGCTACAACACCAGAACAGCTGTTATGTGTATTTTGATGTAGCTAATACATCTGACTATATTACCTGGGACATTGCCAGAGAGATCTGCAGACAGAGGAGTGCAGATTTGGTGGTCATAGAAAGTCCAGATGAACAGGTAGGGAAATAAAACATTTAAGGATTTGTATTGCATTGGTTGGTCGCACCTTGCATGGCAGCAATCACCCAACATCAGTGTATGAATGTATGGGCGAATGTGAGGCAAAATACTGTAAAGCACTTTAGATAAAAAGCGCTATATAAAAGCAGTCCATTTAACATTTACCATTCATTTGAAACGAATGTAGAATTATTTGAAAGCATCTTGGTATGGCAGTAAGCTTGAGACACGGAACCCACAGCAGCTGTAGTTTGTATAGCTTTCCATAAAAAGGTCACTATTATGGTGTACATTTAAGGAAATCCTCAGCAATAGTTCTCAGACATCAGCGCAGGGCTGGACATGGAAGTGGAGGTGGCATATTTGACCGGATACCAGCCTACCACAATCGGTGGATAGCATCTACTGTAGGGTACAGGTACACCATCCTTGCAGACCCCTTACATATACAATGGCTTGCTAAAGTATTCATACCCCTTGAACTTTTCCACATTTTGTCATGTTACAACCACAAACATTTTATTGGGTTTGTATGTGATAGACCAACATAAAGTGGCGCATACCCTTGAGTCAATATTTTGTAGAACCACCTTTCGCTGAAATAATTATAATAATACATTTTATTTACATTTTATTTTCAAAAAGCTCACACATGCACAAAAGGACATATTACATTGCAAATAGGCAAATATAACTATCTATACTACCTACACATATACTATACTACTATACTACTAACACATATACATATACTACTAACACATTTAAACCAAAATTTAGATTTGGGAAATATACAAAATATATACAAAATAAAATAATAATACATGCTTGTTGGGAGGGCAGGGGAGTCAAGTGACAGTGGAACAAATAGTTTAATGTCATAGACAATTTTGAAAACGTGTTTTGAGGAGTTTAGCCAATGAGTTGGTCTAATCCGCATTAATCGACCTCCGACCTAGGGTCCCGTAGGCGCAGCGAGGCAACCCTCTTGTTTACTGGGGAAAACTCCAACGTAGCGGCTCTCAGCCAGGGGCTTGCTATTATCCCCACACCTGCCTGGCGCCTCGCACGCTGGGCAACTCCAGAGTAGAAAAAAGTCCATCCCCTATCCAGGAGAACAGTTTCAGAACCGGAGGTTCACTATCTTCATACACACACTATAACGAGAAAAATGATATGTGTCGGACATTTTAAAGTAAAAAAAATCATATTTGATAAATTTTTTTAGTATTTTTTTTAATTACTTTTTAATTTTAATTAATAACTGTCATATCAAAAGGTGACAACTGTCACTCAGTTTGATGGAAACCGCATTTATATACTCTAACACCAACAAAATAAGACAAAAGCCTAATGGCTTATCTATGCACCCAATACATCTTGGAGGGCTATAGCATGTAGAGAACACATTACAACACATTAAAAGAAGCAGTTGTTCAAAATTGAATTTTCTGAAATAGTGCCTTGACAATAACAATTCTTGTACAAACAGTAAGATAAGTATTGTGCCCTTATACATACCTGTTTATAAACTAAGGACAATATTAAAGTGGAAATACAAAAATATACAACTTAAATTATACTCAAATCAAGGGCACTATGAGAAAGGGGGCAGAGCTTAGTGTAGTCACTACTTTTTAGACATGCTTTTGAGAGAGAGAGAGAGGTGTTTGCTGGCTCCAATGTATAATTTTCATAAGTAACTTTCCACAGACTGAAAACAGCATGTTAAGCTTTATTTTCTTCATGGCGGTCGCCGTATTGCAGCGTAGTATCGGAGCTCCATTGATAATGGCTTTTTAAAGTTGTCATGCACATGCTTGACTTAACACGCTAAACATACTCTGAGTTCACTAAACTAACACGTATCAGCTGTTCACTCTTGAGTTTTCCATCTCAGAGTTGGCCAAATCAGAGTCCAGGGTTAGTTTAAGTTTGTTAAACCTGATTACTGAAATAGGACCCTGGTGTATTGAGTCTGTGTATGTGTTCTGATGTTGGTTCGTCTGTGCTTTATGGTACCTGCTCAGTCCTGTGCAGTACTGTTCTGTGTCTACAGTCTTTGGTTTTCCATGAGCTTCTGTGTTTTTGCCCTTTTTATTAAATTTGTGTCAGCTTACTCCTGTGTCCTTCCACCTTTCTGCGCCTGTTCACCAGCCCCAAACCCTAACACCTATTAGTTACCATCATGTTTTGATACCTTCTGTATCACGTAAATAAGTGCAATAAACTTGTGTAATAAACATCTCTTGAGACAGAGGGGGAAGAGGGGGGTGGGGGTAAGAACCCTGGCAAGAAAATCGTTATTCTCATATTATCCAGAATCGTGCAGCCCTACTGCAAAGTACACTGCTCAAAAAAATAAAGGGAACACTAAGATAACATATACTAGATCTGAATTAATGAACTAATCGGATTGAAATACTGTCGTCTTTACATAGTTGAATGTGCTGACAACAAAATCACACAAAAATGATCAATGGAAAACAAATGTATCAACCATGGAGGTCTGGATATGGAGTCACACTCAAAATCAAAGTGGAAAACCACACTACAGGCTGATCCAACTTTAATGTAATGTCCTTAAAACAAGTCAAAATGAGGCTCAGTAGTGTGTGTTAGTGTATTGCTCCGTCCCCATAGTTACTTTTGCTGAAACTGGAAGGACACCAACGTCAGATGTTGAAGATGATACTGCTGATGCCTATAAATACTTATATGCATATAAATGCAATAAACATGTTAATAAATGAGTCGGTAGCCTTCGTGGACACCTCATCTAAACCAACAGTATTTCCATTAGGCCTAATGCGTCTGACACAGACAATCTCCATTTGTACAAACTATTGTCAGCTCTCAGTGTCGAAACTGGAGGCTGGTAACTACTCTTGGAGAAAGAAGGACCTCTATATCAGAAACAAACTGTCAAAAAATGACTTCATAATGCCATGGGTGAATATGTAGACCTACAATATAAATCTCCTTGACGCCTGAAAATCTTTAGAATTTAAAAAATATACAATTATATATATATACTGTATATATATAAACAAAGAAATATTGTATTTTTGATTTATTGCTAAATTAATTTGAGATTGTACATTTTTCTATAGCACATATAATATATATAAATTCAAGTATGATGCAAATTACTGACAATAGGCATACATGTTCAGTACATTTACATAAAGACCCAGCGGGACCTCAGCTTGATCCACAGATTCCTCTGTAAAGACCCACCGGCACCTCTGTACATTTTTACCTGACCATACTCTCATTGGGGGATAGGTCGTTCTGTTCTGCTGCTTCTGTCTTCCATGCATTTTGTAGTAGCAGCTGATATAGAAATTAACTAGAATTACATGTCCTAAAGAGAATGCATGAGAATGTATTTGTGCTGAAATACAGCATTATTTATATGCAGACAATTACGGCCGATTGTACGGACAGACGTAGCGAATTAGCAACAACAGATAGATCACATAGACCAGTTAGATTCAATATAACAAATTCATTATTTCATAAAAACACCAAATACGTGTAATATGCAAGTGTATGAAATGTCGAAATTATTTGTTGCCAACATTTGCGTCTATTCAACCCTTGAATGTAACTATATACTTCTTACTTCATACACCTCCAGCTGTTTCTCGCGAACACGATTTGACACATGCGCATTACTTTTAAGAGACAGCGAAGCTCCTTATTCCCTAAACGAAGATGGAACAACACACTCATAAATGTAAGTAGTGAGCTAATATATATTTACTAAAGGAGAACGGCGCATGTAGGCTTTTGTAAGACTATATGATGCCCAGTTGTTTACTTTACACTTGCACATGTGCGCTGTAAATTAGTCCAGGCTAAAAAATTAACATGTGCAGCCGAATGTCTACAAATGTCTTGATTAGGCTACTAACGTAATGGTTATGCCACTAAACAAATTGCAGAAACCCACTCACTCCTCTCCATAGAAATAATGTAGCAACTTTCTCCCAAAAGTCTTTTCTGCTGCAAGGCGCTTGTATTGTTTTTTTCTTGATTGGTTCAAGTATAAAAGCCAACTTTTTTATAAGTCGTCTATAGGCTTACAGTTATTTATACTAATTAGTTGTTAGCATCCAGTTGTACTTTTACAAAATACTAATAAGCAATTGCAACATTCTGAAACTGCTTTCCTAAATTTCACACAAAAAGTAAGGACATTTGTGTTTGATCAATAATTTTTTTGTTCTAACAATGCTTCTTAGCAATTCATTGTATACCACTAGTAAGATACATTCCCGTTTAAAAGGTGCCACATTTGTAAGGAACATGCATTTGTGTGGGATGAGCAGCAGAGCTGAGTATGTGGGTTGCGCCTATGAAAAAAAACATTGTCATTGCAAGCCCTATGGTTTATAGGGCTTGCAATGACATATTTACTAATAATACTGTGGTTTAGGAACTCAGGATGCTGTGGAGCATTGGTCCAGGCACAGAGGCGGTCCCTGTCTTAGTGATTCTCAGGTCCACACAGCACTGGTCTGAAGCCATGCATGCTGTCCAATATGAGTCTGGCCCTCCATGGTGCCTCCAAGGAGAACCACCATCTGCATGGACCATGTAGCTGTGGCCTCTCCTGTCAGTTATTATAACTGTAGTGCCATCCTCTCCTGCTAGCTCCTTGGGTCCTCAGCAGCCAGGAGGTGAAAGGCTGACTCTTCAGTGCTGCACTATAAGACTGTAGTTTAGTTTATTTATATTTATTTAAATTACTCGATGGTAATTCAACCAAGTTTTTTTTATGTATTTGTTTGGTTTTACTTGAATAAATTCTCTATTGTCTCTGGCATTGAATGCGTAATTTGAACCAGTTTTGTCAGATAACCAGATAGTCGAATGTGCACAATATAGTGATTTGAGGGATAGGAAAAGATCCTGTGCTTAACATGTTTACAAAATTATTATACATTACAAAAATGAGCAGCCAGATTTTTCCATGCTGCTAATCCGTGAAGAGGATAACATGAACATGGCCACCATTTCTAGCTTGCAGCAGTCTGTAGAAGAGCACATTCTTTGGTGTTACTTGTGGCTGTATAGCCTATTTGTAATTGACATATATCTTGTCACGGTTCGCGGCCGCACAAGAACTAGACAGCGCCAGGCTGCGGGTTCAGCACCGGACAGCGCACCTGCCACGTCCTCTACCACTTGGTGCCAAGTTTATTGCTAGTGAAATAGCTCGTTCTATCAATGACATTCCGACGAAAAAGAAGGCAGTCTTGATCCGAGGGTAGCGCGTTTTGCCAGTAGCACCTAATTAGCGCCTAAAATCACGATTTCAGAATCATTTATTTTCTTTTATTCCCTGCTGGCCGCGTTCCCTATGCATATACGATTAGCTCCATGGGCCAATATAATATTTGTAAAGCATAAATCATCAATTCTATGGCGATACAAGTGAAATCCTGTTATATACTTTTTTAAAGCTGATCCCATACCAAATTGACGTCTATGCCACAGATTTATTATACCTTTCTGGTGGTGACCTTGTAATATGTTTCTCCTTTGCGCGGGGGAGTGGGGTTCACGTCCCAGGTGGTACAAATTTCACCCTGGCGTTAGTTAGCTTTAATAACTTAAAGCATAGTTGTACAGTCTTAAAATTTGAGACATAGTTTTGTCACATTTTAGTCCTCCCTACCTAAAAAACATATCCTGCGCCACTGCTTGTGCTATCAAGAGTGCGCATTTAAAAGATGCGACAGTAGCTTGCTTGTGATCATTTCCAGCACTTACAAAAAGATCATGTATGCTCTGAGGTCTGTTTGCTATGACAAGTTCTTTCTGTTAATGTATATGCTGATGTTAATGTGTATTACTGTATATTACTGTATAAGGGTTATTGGGATGCAGAGAAATATAATGAGCCTATCTTAACTCTATCTTTAAAAGAATAAGCATAATGCAATGAGTATTGTACTATAATTATTAAAAATGTAGGTTTATTTTATATCAGGTGTTCATTAAGGGGTTCAATGATGGTGCATCTGCTATAACCAATGCCTACTGGATTGGGCTGACAAAGAGAGACACAGGGAGTTGGCACTGGATTGATGGAACTAATCTGACTACAAGGTAAGAATAAACTCTTATAACAACATGAATCATACAGTGTGTTCATTATTATCTAACCATCAAGTTCTTCCCACAGTTACTGGAACACAGGAGAACCTTCTGGCAACAATCAGTGTGCTTTAATTGATAAAACTGGATGGTATTCTGCTGACTGTACTGTGACCAGGCGAGGGATGTGTGAAATGAAATCTTTGTCTGTTTAGTCCTTACATACAGAGTTGGGAATGCTTCTGTAAAACTAGTCATTTACTGAATGTAAAATTGATTTTAACCAAACTATGGGATTTAGGGCCCTAGTTTCCAGTCAAGGCACAAGTGTATGTGCACAACGAAGTGTGTAGCCAATAAACCTACTGTTCAAGATAATTTTACGATGTGGCAGGAATCAGGTGCAAAGGAGGCACAGGGTTGGATTAGAATACATTATCAGCAGTAGTGGTGGGGTGCGTTTTCAAATAAGGCCAATCAAATCAGCTCCTCTCATTCCCTTTAAAGGTTGTAAGCTAATATCCCCTCATGGTCTGCTAGCTGCCTGCTCTGTGCACTGAAACAATGATATGGTGTTCCTACACAGCCCAAGCTTTGTAAATGGGATCACGAATTGGTGCACTGCCACGTTCTGCTGTCCATTTCCTTGTTTTCTCCCCATGTTCCAGTCCGTCTTTGTGGTTTGTTATTGATTTCACCTGCCACTCATTGTCTGTGCCCAATGGTCTGTCTTGTGATCCTGTATGTAAGACCTAGTGTGTTCTGTAGTCTTTGTTGGATTATCATTTGATGTCAGCCGTATGTGTTGTGTGTACCTGCCTTTGGGAAGTTAAAACCCTCAACCCAGAAAGCCGGAGTGTCGTGTATTTGGGTCCACCATGCCTGAGAGCCTGACAGTGCACCACACAACAGTATTCCAGATTTGGCAATGTGTATCCAATTTCTGGTGCAGAGCTTTGTAAAAAGCACTATGCCATCGGAGCAGTGACGGCTCCTGCTCCAAAAACTAGGGAGGGCAATTGGTGACCCATTCAATAGCCTAGGTAAATTAAAGGTATCTAAATAATTCTAGAGAAAGCTCCTCAATCAAAACAAAATAATCTCTTGATTCCGTCAGAAGCTCTCCCTTTAAGACACTGAAAACACAAAGCAAAGGCTAGGATGTTGTGTGGTGCGATCTGCACCTCTTTGTTAATGTAACTATTTATAGAGGCAGGGCTGTGTATTGGCTACAAACATCAGATTTTATCCAATACAAAGAACAGGCAACCAGCAGTCCAATGAGAAATAGCATATTGTGAATTGAAGGTGACATCACTTACTGAAGCTTTATGTCAACTAGCTATTGTCACATTTCATTGTAGCCTACAATGTTTTGTTATAGTTAAGTCACCTCACCAGTGCCATACCACTAGCCTACCCCTAACCAATTTCTGACCCAAACCATAACTTAACCCTTGAAAAGTTTCTAAATGAATTAATTCATTCATTAAAAATATCCATCCATCCATCTTCATCCACTTATCCAGAGTCGGGTCGCGGGGTCATTAAAAATAATGCAAATAATTAATTCTATGTTGTGGTCCAGATATTCAGAAAGTAGGCTACCAATTAATCAAATGTCTTAAAAAAAAGAGGGCTACAAAACATAATGAAAATAAATGAACTCAGAATAGTCTGATTCAGTTGTCATGTTATTTTCATGGTTATTTTAGATGCAGGAAAAGGTTCTCGCCCAATCTCTTACCGTACCGTAGGCTACCTTCTCTACGGCCACATTGGTTCAAGTGAATGCAAAACATTGACGTTTGGCTTCTGTTTAGATATTGTTACAAATGGTTATGGAAAAGCACAATTGCATACACACTAGACCAGGGGTTCTCAAACTTTTTTCCTCAGGCCTCCCACCTATACATTTGAGTCACAACTCGCGCCCCCCTCCCCCCTTCTCCACATGCGCGCGCACACACACACATACTGCTTTTAGCATATCTTGCCCTAACACAAAATAATGTAGGCTTGTAGACATATGTAGCATTGTTTACATTATGAGATATGAAACTTCATAAGATGCAGCTTGGAGTTGAGAAATGGTTGTGGTATGTGCGGTCAATATTTGCTTTTTTGCAAATCTTGTTCTTTGCCACAGAAAACATCAACTGTTTCATCAACACTGTGTCAGGCTACGTTCACACTGCAAACCTTAATGCTCATTTCCGATTTAGTGCTCACATTACCTGTTAAATGTGGCACGTATCAGATTCTAGTGTGAACTGATCAAACATTGACTGAGAGACTGAAAGTCAGCCTTACGGCAAAATAGCTGACTGTTGTAGGCTACTAAAGCCTGTTAAGCAACACAACAGATGTGGTGTAATAAACCAAAACTAGGTCTCCTCATGTTAATACTCCACATACTCAAGTCCAATATGCAATGCAAGCTCTTGTCTTACAGTAACTTGACTGTACGGTACTGTGTGACTTCTCTCACACGTCTCTTCAGATGTTCCCGTGAATGTCTCCAGGTGTAGTTTGCTCTTCGGTGGAGAGGTGGCATGTTCTTAATTTCTGTTCTACATCGCCCTCTCTTGGCAGGAGGCGATTATCAAGAATAACATTATACCTTAGTAAAGGCCAGCACATATCTCGTATAATGGAAATAGAAGAACAAATAAAAACAGCATAACAAATAAAATTGTTATAATAATTTATAATCTCACATATTCTATCCTCACATTTCATGGCGTGACCCAATAAAAAAGCAATAAAAACACGTAATAAAAGGACGATGATGCCTATAAGATGAAAAGCTACTGTTTATGCTAGTGCTCATAAGTCTGTCTGCTGCATGCAATAAACTACACACATGAATTAAGCATTAATGGAATGATCAAACCATAACCCTTTGAATTCATTTGACTTCAACATATCAACCTTTCAAATTTAATTATTGCAGGATGGGCGAAAACTCGGGACTTTAAGCGTAAATCCCACTTCGAAAATTTGTGGGAAAGCTCTAGAATCCTTGAGAAATTCCCAACCGGTGCAATTATGCAACTTCGTCATCAGCTGCGAGTGAGCAAGTAATAACAATCAGAAATAAAAGCACAGAAACATATATAAACCATAAAAGAAAATAGAAACATAAAACAATATTTCTCAAAGTTGTGTCAGCCCATACATTAAAGGCTTTTTATTTCACTAACACCGCTTGAGTGCCTTGTTTTTTGAAGTCGCACTGCAATTTAGTCACTCTACATAGTGTTTTTCTTCGCCTTCTTCCTTTTTTGAGTTATATTCTGTTACACCTCTTTGAAAATGCAAGCAAGGTTATCTGGTAGTTTGCTTACTCCAATGCTATATAAGTGTTTGCCCATGGGAGGTATTTGCATATAAATAGCCAATATAATGAAAACAGATATTGTAGTGTTGTATCTTGATGTTGAAATAAATTTTCATGGTAATTATTGTCAGTCAACAGGGCCACAGGCCAACAAACTCCATACTTTATCACGATTCTCACAGAATTAAAGTTAAATTTAAGGTCTTTTAATACATTTTAAATTCATTTAAAACGTCACGGGTATACTGGGAAAATAATCTGAAAAAGATATGGATTCTTGTTTAAATGGAATTTAATCTATTTTATCTATCTATCTATCTATCTATCCATCCATCCATCCATCCATCTATCTATCTATCTAAGCAGGTCAAGGTTCATGAAGCTCCCTGTGGCACCAGTCGGTTAAGGCTGTGGAACCACAGGAGAGGAAGGCTACTGAGAGCAACTACTACCTGCAGACCCATTTACAAAGTAAAGAATGGGTCTCCAGGTAGTAGTTGGAGGTCTTCAGATCAGCAGTGGTCTCATCCTGGTGTGCTGCACTCATAGTGATGGTGTATTATTCTGTATTGAGTGTTGGGTGGTGAGTGCACAGTCAATGGAACACTATTGGTAGAAGAGAATATGATGACATAGTAGAGTCCACATACTCAGCGGTGTGTTGAGAGGAATGAATAGTAAATAGAGCCACTGGCTCTCAGGAAACATATTATACGGAATACGGAACGTGATTGTGATCACCGGCAGGTGTGGTGGTGAGTGGCAGGGGATAGGGAGGTGCAGGTCTCTGTCTAATACGCTGGCGTGGAGGAGCGGGAGGGGCGGGCACTTGACCCGCAGTCCTGGATGTTACACCTGATTAATTTCTTCAATTGTAAAGTACTTTGTATTAATATGACAATTGTTATAACTCCTGACACGTTTTAACAACCAATACTGTACATTCAATGTTTTTAGACATTTCATGTGATTAGGCTATACACATTTGGAGTCTTAAAGAACTACCAAAAAACTCTTGACTGCAGTCTTTATATTTTTCCTCTCATCCTTATAATAAATTACGTCAGAAACTTGTCTCAACTACTGCTATACTGAAATAAGTTTATTGTAATGCCCAGACTATTGATTACAAGAATTTTAACATTTCTAAGAATAAAAACAGCATTTCCACTTTACATTACAACTTACCATCCCTACCAGCAATGTTTCCATTTATAGCATCATCCTGATCTGAAATGCAAGGAGATCATTGGTGTAAAAACATATTTGGGAGTATATTCAAATATTATTACTTGATAGCAATGTTTATCCTAAATGTGAATATATATGTATATTTTTGTGAAGGCATTTTGAAAATGCTGCAAACCTTCTGTTCTATTCTTAAGGCTCAACGGCTCAAAGGTGGATTTTGAGAAGTCGGTCTCAGTGATAACAATAGCAACCAGTAGTTTTTCCCTTTTGAAACTTCCCATATATTCAACCTGTCATGTTCTCTCTCTGTCAAGTCATTCATTAACATAGACCGAGAAAGATTTGAACACTCAGTACTAACTGTGTATTTAGATTGTCAGGCCGTGGTCATGTTAGTAACGGCAAGAAAGAATGGCACATAATCACAATATTTTTAAATATAGATAATCACAGTGAGATGTTTTCTGTCTTAATCACATCCTGAAAAACCTTAATCCCTTAAAATACTAATGCATTTCTAGTAATGTGACATCTGTTAGACATTTGTTAGGCCTTTCATCACCAGAGAAACAGCCCAGATCCTGGTCCATCACAGTGACCATAAGATGGTCACTGCGATGACACCAACATACCCTAGACCCCCAAGGATGTGGCACCAGGAGCACATCACCGAACACAGACACTGTGCAGGTGACTAAATGGACCAGCTCCCCCCAGCTAAACCCCCAGGCACTGCAGGCCAGGGCACACACCCACCCATAATCCAGCCCACCAACCATGCACCACCATGTCGCCACCATTAGTGGAACCCCGGAGACGACACCACAGAAGCACTAAATATCCCAATCCACGACACACCTGACAGAACCTCCAATACTGAATCCTCGACCAGTAAACATAAAGAATGAAGAAACCTATCCCCATGTATGCTGTGTCTTAGGTAATTAAGATATTCTTACTGATATTTTTATAATAATAAATAATACTAATATAATATTTTTTATTTATAGCACGCCTTTCAAAACACTCAAGGACATCTTGCATTGCAAATAGGCAAATACATAGATATAAAACATTTGTCTGAGACATATATTATAGTAATAAACATTTGACTAGAATATGCATTCTACAAACAGACACAGCCAAACCACAAAAGATCTGGGACATATATACTAAATAAAAATAATGAAAAAAAAAACATAATTATGCCTATAGTCAATATTGTTAACTTTAAACTACAGATTATACTGTTACACATTTTTATACCTGATAACTACACCATTTTGATTAATACAATATGCAATTGTTCAACAATCTATAACATTTCATTGGAATTTTGAATTTATCTAATGTAAAATGTAAAATGTGTTCCAACGAAACACCTTCTTCCTCCTCCATTATTTAATGTTCCTTCTTTGTTAGGATTTTACCAATAACTAACCTCTACTCATCTCATTACATGAACATTGCAGTGACCCAAACTTACAGTATAACCTGCCATTATACTTATAGTATAATGGCATATTTTATAATAAACATTTAAATCCCATATTTCTATCAAACTTCATTTGACATTCAGTAAATTGTTACAGTTTTACAGAAACAATCCCAACCCTGTCAAGTGAAGTCTAAACAGACAAAGCTTTCATTTCACACATCACTCGTCTGGTCTCAGTACAGTCAGCAGAATACCATTTATAATTTGAAGATAAAGCACATTGGTTGCTACCAGAAGGTTCTCCATTGTTCCAGTAACTGTGGGAATAACTTGATGGTTAGATAATAATGAACACACTGTATGATTCATGTTGTTATAAGAGTTTATTCTTACCTTGTAGTCAG
>JAODOY010001317.1:0-12946 GCA_025399855.1 Forbesichthys papilliferus
TACATGCTGAAAACTATAATCTAGTGTTTCTACACTGCCCTGGCTTTGTAATAAGGAACACAAAGTGGTGCAGGCCGTACAACACTATGTGTTACCAATGTGGGTGACACAGATTCTGAGGGAGCACCCTATGGCATCGACTGGATCTCTAAATTATCAATAATGTAGTTATCCGATTAATCTAAAAAATAATCGATAGATTAATCGACGAAAAAAATAATCGTTTGGTACAGCACTAGTCTCCACCAAGGCTGCGCTTTGTCACAAGTCATGTTGGTGATACTCATGGCTGTTCGGTGGCCTGGGGATTTCATCGCTGCTTTTTGCAGATGATGTGGTCCTGAAGGCATCATCGGTCTGTGACATCCAGCACTCACCGGATTGGTTTGCAGCCGAGTGTGAAGCGGCTCTCAGCGGTTCTCAGCGGTTCTCAGCAGGAAATTGATGCAGTGCCTACTCCGGGTAGGGAATGAGTCCTTACCCCAAATGAAGGAGTTCAAGTACCTCGGGGGGGGGCGGTATTACAATCACTTTACCGCACCGTTGTGACGAAAAGAGAGCTGACCCAGAAGGCAAATCTCTCGATCTTCCAGGTAATTTTCGTTCCTGCCCTCACCTGTGGTCATGAAGGATGGTTCCCGTACATCTCCCTAAGGAGGTGTTCCAGGCATGTCCAGCTGGGAAGAGGACTCGGGGAAGACCCAGGACTAGGTGGAAAGATTATATCTCCACATTGGCCTGGGAACGCCTCAGGATCCCCCAGTCAGAGCTGGATAATGTGGCTTGGGAAAGGGAAGTTTGGGGTCTCCTGCTGGAGCTGCTGTCTCGACTACGGATAAGCAGATGAAGATGGATGGATGTTTGTATGAAAGCTAAATGTGAAAATGTTCCTAATTTATTTCTAGAATATTGGTTTTATAGGACATTTCATAGATTTGGCAAATGCATTTTTCTGAAATTTGTAACTACATCATTCTTAGCCATTTGAGGCTTTTATATTGTTTATATAAATATTGGAATTATATAATATTTTGGCCATATCGTCCAGTCTGACTGGTTATGACCAGAAAGGGGGATCTCAAAGCCATAAGCCTGTCTAACAATGGCTGTGTGGGAGGTCTATTTAAGAGGACAGCTAGCATGGGAGTAGAGGGATTTTCTGATCACATACGCACACTGATTGAAACCTTGGTTTAACTCATAACTCCACGGTTTAATCACATGACATGAGTTACACAATTATATAGATACACTGTATACACCATTTTAACCCAGAAGGGATTAATTGCAGGCTTTCAAATAACATGGACGTGAGAGTGTCTTAACCAGTCATTAAATGCGCTAAACGGATATTCCTAGACCAGTTTACAAGAGACTGGCTTTATCTGAACATCCCACAGCTAAGCCAGAGTAATGCTTAATGCTGTCATTCATGACAGCTAAAGCAAACACTTGTTTGCAAATTGTTCTCTAAATTGGCACCATGGTTGTGGTAAACAGAACCTGAGAAACTTTAGCTTCCCTTGGCAAACCAGACAGCAAAAATGGCACCGCTTTCTCCATATCCCTTTAAGGCATGTCGTGGAGGATAGGCAAGATAAACATAAAATGAAGCTCTAGGAGAAAACTGGTTTCATAAGCGTATCCATAAACAAAGTGCAGTTTATAATTTTTTGCAGCCTGATCTAATATGTTACCTGGAATGCCATAGCAGGCAAGCCATCTTCAGTTTTTTCAGAAAGGTTCTTTTCCAGAGAGCTGTCCTAGATAAACAGTGAGTGGACTGTAGACTATAGATTTTCCCCAATGTTTAGTTTAATTTATCCATGGAGCAATTACCTTAGGTTGGGAAATCAGTTCAAATGAAATGCCAGTGAAAGCTATTTGGTCAAAATGTTTGGTTCAGAATGCAGTTTGTCTTTGTGGAAATGTTTGTGTATTTTGAATTCACACTGGTCAGAGAAGATAATTTAAAAAGAAAAAGTAAAGCCAACTCCATCTGCCACCCACTATAAAAATGAAAAGTTTTACATTACTTATCATCTTAGTCAGCTAGGCCCATATGTTCTTGACTTAGTTCAGTGACGTCATCAAATTCCCAGCATTTCAACTCAACCATATAAGTTGAGAAAGGAGTCAGCGGTGAAAGAAAAACCACCATAAACATGCCTGGACATGGCAACAACAACCTCACAGAAAAGGAGGAAACTAGACCAAAAGTAGAGCGGAGAGGATCCCTCCTATAAACATAGTGAACAACCTCCCATCAAAATTCAAAGAGTAGCCAGGAAATGCCTGGCATCTGAAATATTCTACTGATGGTCTTGTGCAATCAGCAGCTATCTTAGCAGAGAGGGCAAGAATGAAAATGCAATGCCTGTTAATCACCCTATCCCATTATGTCTGGCAAAACCGTGATAGCGCTTTTCAGGAACACAGATCATTCTGTTCACAGTTATGTGATGCCAAAAGGGTAATGGTGTAAAAATCACCATATTTACAGTAATAGAAACAAACCGGTTTAACAGCTTAAATATGACACCGGTGAAGGATTCCATTGCAAATGTGGCCTTTCCTTGTATAAGCAGTGCATAAACATTGTCTTGTAAATAGATTCCCCTGTTTTACACCAGTCCAAGTAGGCACATGATGCTATGCTTTAGGCTGTCTTACTGGCTCCTTAAGATGAGCACCCAGTAGTGGGTAAAGGGGTGTTCATGTCAGCAGGATCAAATGGACAGTAAGGCTCTGGGGCTTGTCTCAGTCACAGTGATGGGGTTAGTTGTTAGGGTTGTTTTTCGCTGATACAAGAATGCGGCCAACGAGAGACCACAAAGGGAGGGATCCTTATTGTAAGCACTGTATCCAGGGTTTCTAAGTCACTTCCTACTTCTTCTGTGTGATCCCGAACACACAACAGAAACTAGATCTTGTCAGTTTAGGGTGGGGTTGGCAGGATGTCAGTCTTCCAACTTCAACCCCTTTCCTGTATTCACAACCAGATTAAGAAAAAACCAGACTAAGACTGCAATGGTCAGATCTGTTCCATAAGCAAATTCAGCCAACTATGATCATGGGATAGGTACAATGTTATATAAAACACTGACTTTCTACTCCCTAAGCCTGTGCACCTGGACGTGCCCATTTCACTGTTTGCCATTACCTACAGGTTGATAGAGCATTGTGAAGCATGAGAAGAATTTGGCTGAGGTGCACAAGGATGTTTTATTGTATCTCTTTACTTCCTACCCTGTCTCATTAGGAAACCAAATATGTGTGTTCCCTAGTTAACTTTATTCAACATTGTCAGAAATAAAAACGGCCCAACAGCTAAAACCACAACCAGGCACTCAGTCAGCTTCAAAGATTACAAGCAAAGTATGTCTCGTCAACCAATACGGGTTTTACACTAAAAGTGGGCTCAAGTAAAAGCCTTAAAAGCTTTAGTTCAGAACAGCCAGAGAATACTACTTAAGAACACAGCAAACAAGGCAGTGCATGTGGCTTAATACTGTACAGACTTCGGTTCATTGACACCATTTACCAACTAAAGCATATGCAAGGTTAGAGCTCCTCATTAGTTTTCGCTATATAGGGTATTTCAACCTGAGTCACCCAACCTTCAGGGAAGGTCATCATTTTGCATTGGTCTAATAATCTTAGGTGGAATGGCACTAGAGACTGCTGAGCACAAAGGCTTTTTGTTTGCAGAGGGCAGGTTGAGGCATACTGAGTGGCTAACACTAACACCAAAAGCCTGCCAAAACTATAGGATCACGGCTCGACTACCATAAACACGTTTGCATCTCCACAGGATTAAAGAAACAATAGAAGTATTGGTAGAATAAATTATCAAACAGTGTCAAAATTAAAATCCTAAGAGATCTAGAAGCGTTTGCGCATTTAAAAAAATCGGGACAAAGCTCGTGGTAATATTAAATTCAGGTCAGATTGTCATCGTGGTTTCTGAACACTGAAACTGGACAAACCGGTGGCTCTACTATGCTCTACTACCGCACCACGCACACGCACGCCCCCTCCCCAGACAGTTACTCATGTATGAAAACAGACAGCTGAATTAAGTGGCCAATATTAGACACGCCTTGTTGAATCCATAATCCTTCCTTATCTTGACAGATAACTTTCTGTTATGATGCAA
This sequence comes from Forbesichthys papilliferus, assembly GCA_025399855.1. NCBI lineage: Eukaryota > Metazoa > Chordata > Actinopteri > Percopsiformes > Amblyopsidae > Forbesichthys > Forbesichthys papilliferus. The sequence goes on from JAODOY010001317.1 coordinate 4,160, forward strand.
TTGCAGACAAACTCACCAGAACAATCGGTTACAGTACAGCTAGTAACCTTGCGTTGTTATACTAGCATTGCAGAAGTGTCAAAATATTGACTGTCCAGTTGTGTTCTCGTTCAGAGCATGAAAACGGCTCCAACATAACAAGCAGGCTAGCAGGTGAGCAAACACAGAGCTAGTTAGCATTAGCTGGCTTTATTTAAGCGCATGTTCGTTATTTATTAACTAACTCCGAGCAGGCTAGCTGTGTTAGCCTAGCACTATTGGTGCTCCAAAAGAACGTTAGAATGGGGACCCACCGACCCAAGAAGATAGCCTTAACTAGTATGGGTGTTTCAATGGGCACCCCGCGCCTCGACTTTTAATGATTGCTAGCTATTAGGTTGTATGGCTGTCCAAACACCTGTAGACTCGGGAGCTCCAGCGTTGAAGCACGGCCCTCCTCCCAAACTCACCTGACTCGGAGCGGGTCGTTGTTGAACCGATGTGCGCTGTGTGAAATCAAATCACCCACGGCCAGCCACCAATGTTAACACTCTCTTTTCCCAACACTATAAGAAAACGTTCCAGACAGGCAACAGTAAAAATGTATCAATCCGATAGAATATGTCGTAGGAAGCGGGTATTTCAAAACGTAACCGGGGTTGCTTCTCTTTCCCGTCGACACCGATGCAGCACCTCGGTGTTTCCTGCTCAGCGCGTCCGCAGGGAGGACCAACTCTCCGGGGTTAACTCCTCCCCGTCATCTGTTCCCCGCCCCTCGCCCCCACCCTCTTCTCTAAGACAATTGATCAAACTACCACTAGCGTCCTACTACCACTAGGCCCAATACTATTCATATTAGTTATATGATACTACTACTAATACTACAAGACAATTAAATCATATTCATAATAATGTTAGCGAACCATATACTCAATATTTGTAAAATACACTTGTTAAATACACTTAATTATAATATGAATTCAGATGCAGCATACCACGTTTAGTATGTTTCTTTATTATTAACATTTAAATGATTATGCATCAAATAACATAATTTATAGTTTTGAATATTTCTAAATAAGATTTCATTATAGACTTCAAGGTCCCTCCCATAATGTCAAGGCACTTCTTCATAGATCTCTTTTCAAAAATGTAAAGGCTACATATCGTAACTGAGACAGAGCATAGCATTGATTAATCCCTGATAACTAACTTCCTATAATATGCATCAATTCTAGTTCTACCCCAAAGAACACATATTTTGTGGTATGCATTTTGCGTCAAGACAGACTGAGTATCCGTGCTCCATCTGAAGGCGTTGTGACATAAAAGGTTGGGCTTCCGCTGTAGCGCTCCTGTTAAGAAGAATATACTGCCAGTGATTGTATTAAACAGTTATTGACTCATAATACGATCTTCATAGCATTAATTAGACTAGTGTGCCCCCACCCCACCCCAAAACCAAACAGCATAATTAATATATATAAAAGCAACCATAAAAATCATCATTCAGAATATTTTGCAACCCTAGTCCCAAAAAAGATGTCCTATTTCTAAATTCCATTCACCTTGTATTATATAGAAAACACTACACGTGTTAAATCATGTGAATTTAATTTAAAACATTTGAAATGGGATGACTGCAACACACTCCAAAAAAGTTTGGGCAGTTATTTTTACAACTGTATAACATTGCATTTATTTGTACATACACTTATTATATTATAGTATATATATATTATATAATATATTATATTTTACCATATTTTGTGGTTCGTGATGCACCAAACTTTCTCAATAATCAACAGGTTATAACTGCAGACTGCAGGTACATCTAGCACCCCTCTCTCTAGCACTAACTGCTCATGCATTCAATACCATTTGCATTGTCCTACTGGAAAATGCAGGCATGGGCATGGCCCTTGAAAATACCACATCTGGACCGCAGCATATGTTCCAAAATGTGTATAGACACATGCCTGCACACCTGCATTAATAGCGCACTCACGTTGTAAGAAAGAAATCATACTTTATTAATCCCCCTTAGGAGAAATTAATTCTCTGAATTTAACCCATCCCGAAGGGAGCAGTAGGCAGCCACTCGTGCGGGGCCCGGGGACCGACTCCCCATAAAAACTTACATCCCTTTATCATGACAGAGGCTGTCTTTTAGACTTAATGCTGTTTTTTTCCAAAAGCTAGTGTTGACTTTCTCTGGCCATAACAACACTTCCACTGTGCCACAAAGTCAACATTGCAAATAGGTATTATATAACAGCCCATCATTTAGGCTAAATAGAGTGTTAGAACATTTACTTTGCAAGCTTTCATCAGCATCAGGTCCAAAGGTCTCTTCAGTGCCCACACATTTAATAAGTGTATGTAAAAAAATATGATGTTATACAGTGGTAAATATAACTGTCCCAACTTTTTTGGAGTGTGTTGCAGTCATCAGATTTAAATGAAAATAAATGTTCACAAAGCAATAACATTCACAAGATAACACATCACATACTTTGTTGTACTGTATATATTACAGGGTGAATTAAAAGGTAGAAATCACTAATTTTTGTTGTTATTAGCATTTTCCATACTGTCCCAATTTTTTCTACTCAAATTGTGGTTGTATTAAATCAAATTAAACTATCTAATTCATTCCACATCTACTCAAATGCTAGAATGATTCAAATAGATACTCTAGAATAGTTGGTGACTTGAGCTTTCCATGCCCCTCTGGTCTCTGGTTCTTCTACATCTCAGGATGAGATGGAAACTAGCAACATTCCACAGGGAATATTTTCCAGGCACCTCTCCATTCAACGACACATTTTCTCCTACATACTTCCATTACTACAACTTCCTCCTTGCTAAAATTATATACTCGGCTCATATCAAAATGTATGGCATTGACATAAGTGATTTTCGTAGCACTGACATACATTGCACATACTACCAGATCCTTGACACTCAACTACTTCAGACTACTGAAGTAGCATAAGTTAGATAGGACCCAAATAGCACTGCTAAAAGACTGCTTATAGACCAATGTTATCATTTACTATTAATAACAAATACAATATAGCGGTGACAAGTTTTATAAAATAGTACTGACAAATTATTCATTATGCACACTTCATATTCTGTCATTCCTTTCCCATTATATAGATACATATATAATGTTAGATATGCTTTGTTATGAATGAGATTTAAATTGAAAACATAAACAAAATAGGCTATGACTATTAGCAATGATCTCCAGCTGTTTTAGTTCTACTGTGTGTGTCTGAGGTCTTAGTGTTTGACGAGGCGAAGAGAGCTGCAGCTTAGAATGTCTTTTGGATTCGGGGACACAGAGTCGACCTTGAATCCCTCAGCCAGCGACACAATCAGCAATTCCTCCACAAAAACCTGCATGTCTGTGATTTCAGAGGTGTGTTGCTGCATGCTCATGATGTCATCAGAGTGAGCCTGCGGCCTCTGCGGGTCAGAGATCGTTAAACCCCGGTAGCACTGCTTGTCATACTGCTCCTGTGGCAGTTCTGTAGGCTTGGGCACCCACTCCAGTTTGAGCCTGTTTTGTCTAGGACTGCAGAGGTGCAGGGAGGTCAGACCTTGGGAGGTCCTGTAGGAGAAGCGCTCACAGAGCAAAGCCACAAAGGCCCTCCAGGTACAAAACAGGTCAACGGTAAAGACACGCACTGAGCATGTGCAAAGTTCATAGTTCTCTGGCCCTCGGCGCAAGTTAAAGTGAAGAACACGCACCTGGAATGAGATGGCACAACATGCTGACACAGCGGTCTGCAGAGTGTGTACACACAAACAAAGATCAGCTCTTTCCAAGAGCACGCGCGCACACACACACACACACACACACACACACACACACACACACACACACCTTACAGTCCACATCCATGATCAGCATGGCTCCCAGCAACGTCCCTCTTATGCTGAGTGGCATGGACGCCTCAAACTGATGAATCTCCTCCAGCAGGGGGCGTATCTGGAAGAAATCCGCCTCTCGCCTAAGCAGTGCGATGTCTGAAAATGCATCTGGCAGATCCAGGGAACTAGAGCGCAGGTAATTCAGAATGTACCGGAACACCTTCCCATCACGGTCAATGAAAATGTTTCCGTGTTGGTCCCTGAGTGCTGGAATCTGCCCAGTAAACATAGCGCCTAGCATGGAGTCTCGGCAGCGTGTCAGAGTGTCGATGGTTGTGGTGTAGATTTCTCCACCCACGTTCAGTGACACTGGGTCCTGCACAGAAGTGCTGTTGCCATCAGGTGAAATGAGGCTCAGCATCTTGCCAGATAAATTAAGTTGCTCCTCAGCCAGCCTCAACGATGGTGACACGCTCTCAGGGCCCGTCTGTGGCCATTGCAGCTGCTCTCTGCTGAGGATGCTGGTGCAGTGAGCACAAGAAACCCTTCACACTGCTCAGGAATGCGCTCAAATAATGATATCGAACTTTCAAGAGTTTCCTTTGTTCCCAACAAAGTCTCTCTTTTCTCTCAGGAGTCGGCAAGGCGAAGCAGTATCCAGGATACGGAAGAGTCAGAGAAGATGCATGGGATCATGCCAAGTCCGCTTCAAAAGCTGCAGATTTATGAAAGCAGGCGCTCCCTATGGACTCACACGTTTAGTTCCTCTCTGTTGCTTGGAAACAACCCTATAACCTAATGGGTGTTGACTCAAGTCTTTCCCCAGCTTTCCTGCAATCAACTGCACATACTCATTGTTCTGTGTCCTGTGGGACTGATAAATGTGGTGGTGCCACCAGCCAGCCAGTCAGCCAGCCAGTAGCCTGTTGCATAAGCCTCACAGACAGACAGAGAAAGCCAGTGAGAGGCACAGTGACTGGACTAGCATGCTAATAACAGTACACTTCTGTCTCTATGGAGCTGGCTTTATTCGACTCAAACCCACTCCCACACACGCACACGCACGCACTATGGTACTGTCGGGGGCCGGGCCGATACGAGAGACTGAACTATTTGTTTCAGATGTCCCCACCTTAAAGTGACAGCCACTGTACTTAAAATGCACTGTTTAAACTAACATTGCACAACTGATATTCTCTTTAAGGAACAAAAAAAATGTACTCCCAAAACTTAAATAAAATGAAATACAGAAAATACATGATTGTGCACATTGCTGTATCATGTGGCGCAAAAGCATGCCCTTCATATTCATTAAGTCATTAAGGTTGTGAGTGTTGTACATGGTCACTAACCTGTATGTGATGTATGGCTCTGTCAACAGCCGTGGCCTGTAGTAAAGTAACTGTGCATCCACCGAACCCTCCACCAGTCATCCTGCTACCAAACACCCCCTTCACCTCCATGGCAGCAGACACTAGCTCATCCAGCTCTTTGCAGCTCACCTCATAGAAGTCTCTGAAATACCAACCCTGTGCACTGAATATTGTTATACAGATACTGTTCGCCTAACATTGTGAACCAGGGGTTATAGCCTGGGAGCACATCTGGTGCAATATAGTATTTCTCCTACACGTCATACATTTACATGTTGTCATTTAGTCGACTCTTTAATACAAAGATATCTAAGATATGTGGGCCTACATTTGCCCATCTTCGAACTGCATTTGTGTTCTCAGTTAAAAAGCCTAGCGTCGCTGCTCCTAATCTTACAGAATAGTTTCACTCTGCTGCATGTCTGTTTGTGCCTAGCCAGAGAAACACCAGCCAATAGTGTGTACATAATGATCACCACATGATTGTTCTGATTGCGTGAATGTGGCACCTAACCTGAAGCGCTAGATGCTTTGTTACACACAACCACCTGGGAGGTCGTCAGTTGAACGTCAAACGGCAGGCACTTTCAAATGGATGAACTGTCTGTGACTGACCCTAACTGTCAGTTAACATCACACATAAACTATGCTCGTAGCTGTTAGCACAGCGCTGATTGGTGAGAGCCACTGGAATTCACCCAATCAAGTGCGACGATTCCAAGCTGTCCAGACTCATTCTTGTGGCAAAGTCAAACGGAAGCTCACAAGATCAGGGTGGTCTCGCGATGCTAACACTTGCTAGTGCCTCTCAATAACTCTGGTTGTCAATGCTTCTACTTGAAGTCATTTGGATTTTGGATTGTCCACGAGTGAAACCCACTGGTGAAGTTTGACACATTAGGATGGGCTTCAGTTAAATGATCACTGACACACCATAGTTAATACTATACTAGTATACTACTATACTATACTAGTTAATATTGTCCTCAGACATAGATCAATATTATTTCAACTTCATACGTTTGGGGTCACTAAGGATTTCCATCCTGTGATCCAATGGCACATAACCTTGTTAGCTAATTATAATTTAAAAAGGCAAATTTCATAATACATTTTTTTTGTTTTTTTACAATTATTAGCACATTATTATTTGTATTTTAATTAGCACACCTGAAGGCTGTGGATGGAGAAGCAACAAAAATGTATCCTGGTGTAATTTCATGAATAAGGTCTGTATACAGGCCCTGTATTCGACCACACCTGAGGGACAATACCTGAGGGAGTTGTGGCTCTCCACCATCAGTTTGCCAAACTCCTCATATGAGCCTCTTTTCAGAGCCTCAGCAGCTTTGGTTGTCCTCTCAATCTCCTCGATCACATGCCACGCTCTCCGATAGGTGACATCATCTAGTCGGCTCCTAGCGTCTGAAACAAAAAGCATAATATTGAATGAACAGCATAGGCCAGTGGCTTGTAACAAGTGGGCCGCCAGGCTGCAATGAGATAGTGGTGGTGCCCAGGATCAGTTCCTACCCTCTAGGCCCTTGATGGAAGCTTCCCTAAGACTGGACTTTCCCAAGATGGCAGCTGCCTGCTCACACTGCCTGCGTCTGGTGGGGTACTCACTGCCGGTCAGAGAGTGTTTGACGTTGGAGTTGGCAATAAGGATTACCACACCAGGGTTTGACAGTGGCACAAATGTGGCCTCCATGGACCTAATTCATAAAGACAGTAACGACAATGCTGAAACCAAATAAAATGTAATATGTTTATTCTTTTGTACAAAAAATGTGGACTTTCACAGCACCTGCAGTCAATAAGCAAAGCATGAGCCTCCCTCCCCAGAACAGACACAAATTGGTCCATGATGCCACAGGGAACACCAGCGTGGGTATGCTCTGCCTGCTGGCACGCAACTGCTTTTGACACCTTATCGCCATCATCTGTGAAATCAGGCAAGAAAAGAGAATCTACGCTGACTCACAACTCAACAGTGTACAACATAAATAGACTGACCACGTTGAATATCGCTACCCAACCTGGGTTGAGCTGCTGCAGGAACGTGTAGACAGCCACTTCTAGAGAAGCTGAGCTAGATAGACCGCCCCCTAGTGGTACACTGCTGGCTATTACTGCCCTGAAACCTGGGAGAGGGGGCGCTGAAGAAAGAGGTCAATTCATTAATGTACTGACATGCATCTAATATGCATGAAAGCCCATTTGTGCCATGTAAAGAAAAAAAGTAACTCATAATTACACGATAGCAAAGTAATTATTATGAGATACTAAGTCATAGTTATGCGATGGCAAAAGTAGAGATAGGCCTGATTATTAACAGTAGTTCAGACATTCAAACAATGGGAAATTGTTACTGGATTAAGGTAAACATTATTATTGCGCATAAAAGTATGTTCAATTTATGAAAACAGTGCCTCTTAACCTCTAGTTAATTTGACATATAAATAATGAAGGAAAGTGTTCATATTGGTGTTATGGTTTAGCTCTCCTTTCAGAAGATACAATGTAAAATGGAATTGTTACATTGTTACTGGAATTTCCTAAATTCGTTTATGAGTGTGTGGCAAAGAGGATATGTCTTGTTTTTATATTTAGTATTGTCCCCACCCTCCACGCACAACTTATGTCATACAAACAGTATGATACTGACATTCTTATCTTTTATGGATCTAGCTCCAGTTCATTACTAATCAGCTGTCTAAGTCTTATATACAGATCCATTGTTGTAAACATTTCATGTGATAGCTACAGATTATGCTCTGAAATAAGTTAAACACATATATTAAATGAATCTTCATCACATGGAAAATCTTTGAATACAGTCTTCCAAGAAGGGCTCAACCGTATTCAGTACTATGCAGTGCAGATAGTTCCTGGCTTCATATAGTAGAGGCAACTGCATTCATGATGGATGGGTGACCATGAGGACTTTGTGAGTTGTGTACAGGGGGTATTCTGTGGTTGTTCCGAGCAACCTAATTTAGTTATCCCTGTGAGGCAAGTGCTCACATTGAATACATGTAATATGAAAAATAAAAGGACCACTAAAATGGGCCTATACTGGAGGTTCCATAATATATTTATAGACACTGTATGTTTGTTTTCATGAGGGTCATCCCATAAAGATTTAGGATGCCATTTAAAGAAATCATTACTACGAAAACATTAAAAACACGAATAACTAAAAAAATAAAATACACGTGGAACACAGCTTTTCCATTTTGTGCTTGAATTAAATGTAACATTTGTTATATATATATATATATATATATATATAACAAAGAAAATGATGCACATCATTCATCGTGTACAGTAGTAACATAGTAAAAACATTGTCATCATTTTAAGGTATTCGTGAATACTTTCAATAAATCTAAAAACTCATCCTGGTGACAATTATGAATGAAAACAGTGTATAATATAGATCCATGAACACAGGTCAGTTAGTACAGCCAAGAGTCCAAACGAAACACGGAGAAGCTGCGTTTAGTACTTATGCTGTCCACATTTGGAATAAATTACCAGAGGATCT
>JAODOY010001318.1:0-12946 GCA_025399855.1 Forbesichthys papilliferus
ATATTGCAAATAACTGGTGCTGGTCAGTCTGTTATATTGCATAACCTTTATACTAGACAAGGCTAACAATAACAGTGACTAACAAGTTGACAATTTTCTGATCTCATTTACAAAAGTTTATGTTATTATGTATACAAATAGCTACACACCAACAAAAAAAACCATTATATTATATAACCTACCATAGCCTACATTGTAGCATAGGCTATAGCCTTCTGATATAATAGCACATAGCCTGGAAGTCTTTGATATAGAATTTTAAAAAACTCACTAAATTTGAGTCCTAGAAGATGCACGCTTCTTCAGCCTCCTGCTTCATATTTTAAACTTTATCGGAAAATTTTATATACAAATATAGACAAGACAGTCAGCCAATGGTCAATCACATTTTATATTTTGGTGGGACGGGCACCTGTGGTGGCCAATCACATTTCAGCGGTGGCCATTGCCACCCTTGGCTACTTCCTGGCCATGCCTCATGCATGCTGGTCACCAGTCTGGTCTTCAACCAGCATTTGTAGCAGGTCAGCCAATGTGGGTGTGTTGGTCACTCTGGCACAAACAGCAGTCAAGATGAAACCATGATCTTCCTTGTTTTGTGCATAGCTTATAAGCCAAAAATAAAACACATATATTGTATTATTTGTATACAGTAACATGGCAGGAATGGCATAATGCAGGCCAAATATCTCCACAGCATATATCACACTATGTATTCTAAAATTCCAACAATGTAGGCTACTATATGTATACAATGTAGATGTTTTTCAACAAAAAATGCAGCATAGACATTTACAGCTTTCTAACTGGTAATATTGTTTGTTTGTACTGTGGGACTGCAGCAGGAAGATGACAGCCTTAGATCAGATGAACATTATTACAACAGGCTCTATAGTCCAAAGTGAGTTACTGCATGCAAGTAGTGGTGTCCATGTCATGGAAATTACACACTTTGTTGCATAGTGCAGTATTCTCATGGCAGAATGTATCTACAGCGGTGTAGCCTGAGGGGCTACAGAGCTATAGGCTTCTCAAGGTTACCCAAGCCAAAACTCTCTCTGACAGCATCTTGAATTCCCAGTGTAGCTAGATTGGTTTAATGAATCACTAACGTACTCAATGCACACATAACAAGTGCTAAGCACTTACCAGGGCTAACGACTCCACAGGGAAGGCTTCAGAAGATTCTGTAAAGCAGTGAGGTATGGTATGGTGTTCACGTTGGGAAGTGGTTGATACTTGATAACTGATGCATTACAAATGCTGTGGTTATGTATTGTAGACAATGTGGCAGTTTTATCAAGAATTGAAGTCAAAACTTCACTTCAAAATTCTTTCCAGTTATGTATTTACCAGCAAATCAGTCTGTCTCAAAACTGCATTTTACAAAAATTCCAGCATTCGTTTACTTCCTTGCAATAACCCGTTGTCACACATAGCACATTGGCCTTAACATGTATTTAATGTTTTCTGTATTTTATATACAGTATCATTATTTTAATGTGTTATTGTTGCCATTGACATCGATGTCTCCTTAAGAACAAAATTATGAAAAAAATCACCTGAATGATTACACACAGTAGGTGTACACATGATTTCTCAAAGCTGTCACGCTGTAGCGTGTGGTGAGGTGAGTGTACGTGCAGCCGTGAATGAAAAACACAAAAGTAGAGGAAGAGGAAAAACGAGCCAATGCTCGTGTTTAAATAAACTGGCAAGCAAACGCTTTAATGTAGACATAGCAAAAGAACCAATGACAAAGACACTGAATCAATCCCCAGCATGTACAGGTGCATCTCAATGAATTAAAATATAGTGGAAAAGTTAAGTCATTTTAATAATTCCATTGACAAAGTGAAACATATATATTGTGGATTAATAACAAAGTGAAATAGTTCAAGCCTATATTTGTTTTAATCTTGATTATTATGGCTTTCAGCTCATACAATTACATAAGACCAGTGAAGAAAAGGATTTTTAATACAGAGTTTTAATGTTAGCCTTCTGAAAAATATGTTTGTTTACATGCAGTCTTGTTTGGGGCTCCATTTGCATCAAATACTGCATCTAAGCGGTGTGGCATGGAGTCGATCAGCCTGTGGCACTGCTAAGGTGTTATGGAAAGCCCATGTTGCTTTGATAGCAGCCTTCAACTCATCTGCATTGTTGGGTTTCTAATATTCCTCTATACCCTATACATTTTTATATGGGGTACAGGTAAGGCGAGTTTGCGTATCAAGCATATTAAATCCCATGGTAATTGAACCAAGTATTGGTACCTTTGGCAGTGATGGCAGGTGCCAAGTCCTGCTGGAAAAATAAATCTGAATCTCCATAAAGCTTGTCAGCAGAAGGAAGCCATAAGTGCTCTAAAATGTTCTGGTAGATGGCTAAGTTGACTCTGAACTTGATGAAACAAAGTGGACCAACACCAGGAGATTACGTGGCTCGCCAAATCATCACATCATCTGAAAAGAGGACTTTGGACCACTGAGTGACAGACCAGTTATTTTTCTCCTTAGCCCAGGTGAGACGCTTCTGACGTTGCCTCTTTTTCCTTCTAATTGACTTTCAATGAAAATGCTTGGATACAGCACCCTGTGAACAGCCAGCTTCTTTAGCAATGATCTTTTGTGGTTTTTGCTCCTTGTAGAGGGTGTCGATAGTCGTCTTCTGCACAAGTCATTGTGAAGCCTACTGACCTCGACTGAGAGACCATTTAAAGGCTCATGTTTTAAATTAATTAACTGATTAGAGTGTGACATCCTGGCTGTTTCCAAGAACGCCAGGTACGTACTTGTATTCTTGAGAGGTACGTTCTTGCCAAGTGTCCTTCTGAAAATGGTCTTGCAAAAATGTGAGGACAGATGTAGATTGAGATGCATATTCCTGGCTATTCTATCGTGCAATACCCTGGTCTCAGGCATAATTGTATACGCGTTTGACTGACGGAGTTATGAATTATTTTTAGTTCATAAAACATGAAAGCATTTGTAAACACACAAAACTGTAATACAGTTTTGTTGAATGAAACAAATAAATGCTTTTGCAAATAAATAAATAAATAAATAAATAGACAAAATAAAGTAATGTACTGTGACATTGAAACATGCTCAAACAAACAAAAACCAATTTTGATATGCTTATTATTAGTCCATCCTTTAGTGGTTTTGAAGTTTTATGTAAACAATTACAAAGCATGCTGTCAGTACAGTAGATACTTTTGGGGCTGACATATTTTGAGTGAGACAATAATTTTTGAATTTTTATGGACATGCTGTCAAAGCAATGAAATATGATCGACAGTTTCCACATAAAGTGCTGACTGTGTGAAGTTTTGAAAAAGTGAACTGAATCCAAAAAAATGCTATTTAGGTAACAATTGTCTGTGCTTGTGTGTGCTCGCAAATGTTAGCATTATTGTCACAAACTGATCTGTAAACATCGGCAGATACCAGCCATCTATCTCAATATATGTTAAAAATACATAGGCCCCACTATAGACTGCTTTCGGTGCTAGCTGGTAGGGAAAGTTTTTCCTAACCAAACTTTTGAGTGACATTTCCTGCCCACAGTATGAGTACTTCTATTAGAAAATGTACCTCCTACTGCTGAAACGTTATAGCATTCAGCTAGCTTTACAGTAATTAACCGTGGATTGTGTTCAATAATGTTTAAGTTATTCGCAACTATGCTTATTGTTATTGTACATTTTTTCGGTCTTCCTGTACTTGACAACAGAGCCAGTTAGAGATATAATAAATAAATAAAATACTTGTTATTTGGTCTTATATATTTGTTGCGCTCGCATGCATACTCAAACACACTCATACAGATGGAATACACACACATTCCCATTCCGTTCCAGTATTTAGGCTTTAAGTAATGCTCCCGCCAGTTAAGACATAACAGCTCTTTTGGGACCGTCACTCCCAGCCAAGCGAGAGCACTCTGTGCCTATGCATTCTATCCTTTTTGTAGGCTTATGTCTCTCTGTGGCAGAGAGGGCAATTCTTGGCCTTCCTTTAGCCCACACCTGTCTTCTATCTCTTTCTCTGCCTCTCACTCAATTCATCCATCCATCCATCCATCCTTCCTTCCCTTCAGCCCTTGCCAGTGTCAATTGCACCCTCAAGGCCAATCTGTGGGAAACTTTATGTCGAACTATTTTATCTTTAATCTCCCGACGACGTTAGGCACAAGGGCACAGGGAGTCAATCCCCTTAGAAGCCTGTGCTGTCAACCTTAGATGCTTTGTCAGAAGTAATTAGGGATTCCATTAGCGCAGCACTGTGCTTTACCTGCTTAGGGAAGGCTGCCGTGTAACTGGCAGCTTCAGCACGGCCATCTTAACGATGTCGTGTGGTTTCCATGTCCTGCCGAGTTTAGAGAGAGGTGCTTTATTCCTCTCTGTGATTGTGTCCAACATGCGTGTACAAGATCAGTAGACCTGTGTCAATTATTGTTTCTATCGACGATTTGTGACAGTCGACGAAATGTTGATGGGAGTTCAAGTGAAAATACTATAATTTGAATAGAACAGAACAGCATGACAGGACACTGCTAATACAAACTTATTTAATTTGAGCTGGTGAGGGCTAACTTTTTAAAATGAATACAACAGTTGGAGTACAGCTGGCAAATAATTTGTCTCATGATAGAATGCCATCATGTTGCCAAAAAACCTGATGAGTCAACATTTAATTGGAAAACTGCTTCTGTCACCAATCAAATATTCTCTTTGGCGATATGCCAACTTGTGTCTGCACACCTTTTTGCACTCGGAATTTTCATTTCAAATTTAATTTTCATTCAGGTCTTCTTATGTGCAAATTCGAAATGTACGCCAGACCGGTGGATGGAAATCCCATGACTATTTTTTACTCTCGTTTCCAGTGCTGATTTAGTCAGTCACTAAAAATATATTCTGTCTGATGGAGGCTACATGTCATTCAAGTCTTTACTGTTTAGTCACCGTCTTTCTGTATGTTTTCCCACCTCCAGACATACATAGACGTTCTTGCTCAAAATAGTTGGGCAAGTCACTCATCTCACAGCTACTTTCTCCCAGTGAAGAACTTTGACTGTGAATAATTACTATTCCTTTTCCCCATGCCTTCTAGGTGACTCAGGTATTATACTATGGAATACTTACCAATGTAGGGTTTTATTTATGTGTGGTGTGCTGTTCATTGACGACCACAATCTAATGATTACATGGCTCTAAATAGAATATAAAATGGCTGAATAATGTATTAACAAAGTGCAAATGTTATCTTGTTTTTGTGTTTTGGGGTATTCCTTTTTGATTTGAATTTTATTAAAATCTTAGAGCAACAATAATGAACTTTTAAGAAATGTCTGTTTTGTTTAGTTGATACTGCTACTACTACTACTAATAATAATAATACTTTGTATTATTTGTATATACACTCATAGTTTATACTTTTCTCCACGGTGGCCCAGAAGTGCTAGACAGGTAAGTGATCTTTCTGTCTAGACTACAAACAGGGAGAGTGTAGTATCCCCTGTGCCCACAGGTGTTGTGTGAAGGTGGCTGATTAGACTGGGTGACCACACACTGCTCCATGTGCAGCTCCAGTATATAGAACCATTCAACTTTAACCCTGAAGCTGTTTAGTACACCAAGAACACATGTAAAGGTGACATTAAAGGTTATGTGAATTAAGCTTTCTACCTGTCAGACAATAAAACATTTCCCTGTGAGAGCACATCTGGGTCACTATGAAAAAAAGTTGTGAATTTTGAATTACATACTATTATGCATTGTCTACTGCTTTTTTATGAAAGCTTTTCCTTTTGTGCTGCTGCTTATATTATTATTATACTATATGGTGTCTAGGTGTGACATTCACAAGCAATTTACATCAAACAGTGAGATGTCTAATTTACATAAAATAGTAGGTTTGGTCTGCCATTGTACCAATAGCAACACTATTAGTAGTATTGATTAATTATTTAATGTATGCCTACATTTGAAAATATAATGCTAATTCCACCTTATATTAAGTACTGTATATTTCCCAATTTCACAGCGGTGCTAAGGTTCCTGTGTTTGTGTAGGCTATGCTATATATCGCCTATAATCATTAAATAAAAATTCACAGATAGCTAGATGTTAAAAGATTTTTGCAGAATGTTGTACTGCTAATCAACACTTGATATAAGAGTGGGGAACGAGTGCTACTGTACCATGCATTGGTACAGCCCCATCACAGAGCCAATGAAAAAAACATTTCAGCCTCTCTGTGTCCTTGGAGACTTGGCAGGCTTGGAACTGTGACGCCTCATGCAGATTGGCTCTCGCTTTAAATGGCCACATCAGTCCTCCTCAGGCGTTCTCCTGTCAATGTTATTGCAGCGGGGGCAATAACATTGGGGGGGATTAATCAAATGAGACTCTTCCAGTTATAGGCTCGCAGATAATTTGACTTGCAGTTTACATGAATGTGTAAACCAATCATGCTTTTACTCGGATTTGAAATTCCGTTGGATCGGTTGATTGCAGATGTATTAACACAGTAATGTGATGCAATGAGTGTGCACATTAATCAGATGTCATGTGGGATACTCTCTGTGTTTGAGTGTGTGTGTGTGACCAAAATTGTGTAGAAATCTCAATATTTTATTGTGTGAAGTAGGCTTGTGTGTGTGTTTGTGTGTATGTAATGTAGGTGGATACAGTATTTCCCTCCATATTTCTTGATAACATTACTATTGATTACCTTGGTAGTATACTGAATGTATCAGAGGCATCAGAAACACATTATTTAAAAGATACTTTGTTGTGTACCTGTGTGTGTGTGTGTGTGTGTGTGTGTGTGTATGTGTGTGTAGATGAACAGGCAAAGCGAGTTTTGAGCGGTACATATATGCATACAAATGTGCTGTACTGGACTGCAGAGACAGCAATGATAGACAGATCCCTATTAGCTGAGCTGATGGAGAGGAAAGTTCCTACTGCTGCATTTTAATGGTCTGGGAGATGGGGTTGGACAGCACAACCAGAATTGCAAATGACACACATTTACATTTTATTTAGTAGATGTTATATTTTTCAAACAGACTAACAATAATATTTTTTGTCAATAGTAGATGCATCAGTCATTGCAAAGCCTTCATTTACAACAAGAGAAAAATGTGGCCTTGGTAATTTGTGTGTAATTATTCAACTAGTGTTGAATAATTACACACTTATCTGCTAATTACAAAGTAAAGCTGTTAGCAAGCAGAAGCAATGAGGCTTGCACACATGTGTCATGTAAAGTACTGTAGTTAACCGCAGAACAGCACATAGGTATTCAACTCAAGGACACTACTGTAAGCAATCTAAATCAAAATAATTCTGGATAAGTGGCACCAATAGGTGTTTATTAAAATCCATAGACATGCGACAAGAGGTGCGTTTTGTGCATATTTTATATTTTGTTACTTTCAATGACAACGCTGAAATAAATTGGGTAGGCAGGTTGGCAGGTGATAGGGGTGTTGTTTGTTTCCATGTGAAATGTGGGCTTGTGCAGTTATGTGATTAAGGGCTATTCAATAATCTACTTTACTTGTTATCTATATCAGCATAGCTGATAAAAATAAAATGGCAGTGAAGTGGTTTCAATATGGCTTCTAGAATATAGCAAACACTTTTTTGGAGAAAGTGTTGTTAAAAAATGTAACTAAATGTAGCAACGGTTGACTAAACATACTATAAAGAAAACATTTTAAACACAGGTGCTAGCTTTGATGGTTTGAATGATCCTTGGAAAAAAACAATGTCCCTATGCAGGTAAAATGTTACAAATAATTTTATTTTAGAATTTATTTGTAATAACACTATTGCAAATGCCCACAAAAATCACCTTCTCCATATATCCAGTTGCTGTACTTGTAATTTAATGTCACGTGTCATTGCTGCAATTGCTTGAGAGCGTTATATTTAGAGCAAGTTGCACATCTTATTTTTAGACCTGCAAAGTTGTCTGTCTCCATTGGCAAACATCACACTGCCACATATGTTCAATCCATTTCAGGGAAGTCTTAGTTCTCACTTCAAAAAGTTGTATTTCCTGGAGCCCTCAAGCAATATAGAGCTAAACACTGGGAAAACACCAAAACATTGAATGCTGACTTACTCTGTAAATATTAATGCAGGACACTGATTATGACATACAGTATATCTCGTTGTCTTGTGTTATCGCTGCATAAACAGATTAATCTTAGAATAGTCCATTTGATTTTGATATAAAAGCTATCCTTGGCCATACTACTGTAAATAGTCATGATTATATAAGTTATATACTATAACTATTAATAAACCAAAGACTTGATTTGCCGAAATGCACTTACCTGGCTGAGTGATAGAAGGCCATTCAGGATTTTGAGATACAGTAAGTGATCTGTTTTTGATACCTCAACATAAATGTTTATATGGTCTTTACCTTGCGACAGTAACTGCCAAAGGCATATTTACTTTATTCTGGCATTGGTTAAACAGTACTTAGTACCAGTGTTGGGGTACCGTGGTAATTATTAATGTGTTACAGTACTCACACAGTATTGGCCAAATTACTTCCAAAATGTAATACATTATAGATTACTACTTACTGTCATTTGGGAGTAATTAGTTGTATTACAATATTACTGTTGAAAGTTAATTTGTCATTTACGGAATATGGCATTTATCCGAACGCCATTTCCAGTGTGTTATGTGTGTGCAATGTTAATCTAGTTTAAAGGAGGAGCAAACTGTGTTCAAGTTAACAAATCATCTTTAATGAGCAGACAAAATATATAAGCATAGCTCTGGGTCTTTTGTTCTATCCCTGACCAATAACGGTATTATTGTCAGTTCTCACGAAAAACTGACTCTATCTTCTCTGACCCAGTGATATATCATACAGGGGGTTGTGTAAGCAGAGTGTGTTGCATTCTCATTGGTGCTGGTCCTTCTGAGTTAGAGAGGGGGCTGCCGACCTTCACCTTTTGTGGCGACGTCTCTCCTCTTTCGTTGCTAGGCAGATAGGTACATAGAGACCAACTGTTACACACTGGTACGAAAGTTTATCTGACTTCCTTGGTTTCTCTGGCCTTCCGTTCTTATTCTGTTTTGCACAGCCTCCCCATCTATGAGTGTTCTTTATCTGTAACTTTCCACTCCATCCAGGTGCTCTGACTTGCCACATAGTTCTCTATTCTATTTACACTCAAGCAATAATGTGGCACCCCAACGAGCCCTTATAATGATAGCTAAACCTGTCTAAGCGTAATATTCCCACATCATTCTGTAAAATAGTTACTTTACCAAAAGAAGAAAATAAACATCATTTTAGTAGTGTAGGCTAATAGGCTATGTCATGCTTAAAGCCATGTTGTCCCCTCAACAAAAGTGCTGTAGTCTAATATAAGAATAGCTAGCTAGGCGTCTAGTCACTTTATTACAATCACGAAATGAAATTGAGCTACACTTATCATCACATGGGATGAGGAAGAAATGACATCCTATTGTGGCCTATTAACTGCACCTGCCTGTCCCAATTGTTCCTAAAGTGTAGCCCTAACCCTGTTAAATGATGTAAGCGGGGGTTATTGTTATATGGTTACATTGTTAAATACAAAACAAAGAAGTGAATATTGCTGTAAAAGGGTTATCTTACTCTGTTTGATTACACCTGTGCACGGGAGACTAAATATATAAATACACGTATTTGCCATCCCATTTTTCATGAGATGAAGAAGAATCTTTGGGCAAAATATGTGAATTTCTTTCAAGACAAATGTGTCACAATATTAGTGAGCACTTCACCTTTGATAGTGGCATTTTGGAAACAACACGCAAAGTGTTCTCTACATGATTGAATCCTGGTTTAAGCCGATGGGATACGGTGTAAGTGGCGAGCATTTTTCTGATCTCAACGTTTAACAATGAACAACGAACACAGACACATCTTACTGATGGCAATTTGACAAGACCCTCATGCCATTCATCTGTACACATTTCCAGGAAGCTGATAACATCTCAGGTCTTGCATGGATACTCAGATAATGTATGTCACCCATTGAGCATGGGATGTTCTGGATCGGTATGACCAGTGCTTAATTAGTGCTTCTACAATCATTTGTAGTGTTGGGCAAGTTACTAAATCATTTTTATGTTACTATTTACTTATTACTTATTCAATTAATAATACAATTACTTTATTTATTACTGGGTATTAAAAGTAACATTAACAACTAGTTACTAGTAACAAGTTACATTACTAGTTACATTACTATATTGCCTTCACAGTCACTTTCCTGCCTTATGAAAATTGACAACCTGTGTAACCAGCTCGTTTGAGAATTGAATCCTCTGTATTGTAATAATAATGAACCTTAGGAGTCAACAATCAGCCAAAGTGACAACTTTGCAGCCTCCCAAACCAGATGTTTGGACAGGTTGGTTCAATTAGCCTACCCTAGGTTTGATAGGACCATAAGTATCGTTCTTTTAATGCAGTAATGCAGCATTAATTGGATTAGTAATTGTAAAATTATTACTGTTTTGCAAAAAGTAATGTTATTTTACAGTGACTAGTTAACTTGTAACAGTTACTGCCCAACACTACTAGCATGTTCTCGTAATTTTGCAACAGTTAAATGTAACTGAGGGATAACAATTCAATAATTGTTATTAATATGTTTTATTGTTGCCTCCACATGCACTTTGTACTTGTCATATTACTGCTAGTAGCTATACAATTAGAAGATTAGGTTTTAACAAAAACATTCAAATAACTGAAAGAGCAAAAATAAGTACTCTATTAGCTATGCATGGCTAAACTGTATCATATATATTGTATCTTATTTTAATGTCTGTTGGAATCTGTGTGGTGTCTCCTCAAACTAGTTCCAGTGTGTTCATTTATGGAACTTAAGTAGGAGTAAACAATGTGTACAAGTTTAACAAAAACAATTTTCTACACGTCTCATGTTTTGGAATATAATATTGAGACATGTCAATATTAGGTCTAATGTGTATTTATAGTCACTAATGTCATTTGGATATTCTGGGTAAATTATTTGCTAGCAGCTTTATATGTTAGTTTGTAACAGATAGATAGGCTAGGTAGGCTATTACACTGTTTTCTCTATCAAATTCTCTATTTATTATCTATTTAGTGTTCTTATTAAATATTCTCATGTCTTTGTAATGCAGCCCAAATGTGTGTTGTTTCTAATACACAGCTTACTGAAATAAACATTCGACTATCAATGAATAATATAATAATGAATTATCACCATATTACAAGAATAGGATTCCGGGATTTTGTTTAATCCAAATTGTGCTGTGAATTTGACCAGTCAAAGCCAAAATCATTGTTGAATGTGTTGACTCATTAGGCATTTGAATGTATTGCATTGGTGGTCAACACATATTATGGTTGAGGGCACCCTGGTCAGTTTTGAGCGAAATAGGCTTTATCTTGGAAAACTAGACTTTCTCAGCCTGTTCCTTTGTTTTCTTGTAATATGCTGTCAGGTTGTTATACAGCTTTCGGTACATACTGTATGTGTGCCACCATAATGGCAATAATCATGCAATATACATTTTTTATTGTTTTGGTACTATGATAAAAACTCTGATACTGAAAAAAAATGATACTGCTAAACATATCTTTCCTAAACAGGCATCACTTAAGCCTGACAAGTCCTAATTGGCGAGTTCAGACAGTACAATTGGGACTTGTTTCTTTGTCACACAAAATGTAAACCAGCCATTGGATTTCCCACATACACAAAGAAATAATAGAGAGAGAAAATTGGGAAATATCAAGTACTTATTTTCTGACAGGGAAAAGAATGGCTTTGGTTGTGTTGGATAAAGGGATAAAGAGGGAGCGATGCGAGACATGAGACAAGGCCGGCAGCAACAGTAAGCGTGGACAGTTCAAGCGAAGAAATAAATCAATTTTTCCTGCTTTTGGCTGCAGGTGTCTTTTCATGCCTATACTGCGATAATCTCTGAAAGCAGAGCCCCATAGAGCCGATTTTCCTTTTCGATTCACAAAACGAACATACACAGTACAGAACGTTCTTTTCATTGCTCCAGCTGAACAGGCAATAATCTGTATGCACTGTATATATGGACCATCTCTGCATTGAAGGCACAAATACTGATTCATAATACTAATTTAATTAGTATTCCTCTATGAAATGCAACATGTATTGCCTGTGACATCGTATGAACACTCTTGGTTGGCTTACACTGCAGCTCCACACTGCACATCTCTGTGAACCCATGACTAGTCATGACATTTATTGTCCTCTGGCGGTGTGAATGTTGACATACGCAGTTCAGGGGGAGGGGGGGTTCTACCCTCCAATCTCCTGCACTTCACCAATGTCTGTTGTGCTTCTTTCACGCTGGGAGTCAATTGCTTGTGATATCGTGACGCCAAGGCTGGCTGCACCCGCGGAGCCTTCGTTGATGTCCTGTTTGCCGACGCACCCGTCTCCCAGCGCGTGCGACCAAATAAGGCCATCTATCTTCGTCCTACGAGGGGAACTTCTAGTCGGGCAAATGCAGCAGGCCAGCTGTCGGTCGGTAGCTCTCCTCACATCGTTAGGGGCCCCCGGCTTTGATCTCCGTGAAGGGATTCAACTCACACATCCTTGCTGCTGCTTAGGGCACACACACACACACACACACACACACACACACACACTCTCAAACACACGTGCGCACACACATACACATCTGTAGGGTGGAGCAAGGCTGCTGTTAGCTTGACTTAAACCTGGATTGCTCTAGCTACAAGCCAGGACAGGTGGTGTGTGTGTGTGTGTGTGTGTGTGTGTGTGTGTGTGTGTGTGTGTGTGTGTGTGTGAGTGGGAGTGTGTGTGTGTGAGTGTGGGTGTGTGTGTGTGTGTGTGTGTGTGTGTGTGTGTG
>JAODOY010001320.1:2719-12944 GCA_025399855.1 Forbesichthys papilliferus
CGCCCCCCGGGAGGAAGAGAGAAAGGATGGAACACGCTTGTGTCCATTTTCTTTTATTGTTATCACGTCTCCTACCTTGGAGGCCTTGTTTCTTATTTAATATTTCATTCCAAAGCCAGTGACCCACTCAATTAAATCCCCCATGATTTAGTCACACTATTTCTCTTTCTCAAAAGAATAGAGACAGGAGAAAGCAAACAAACACAGCAATTTCAGTATTCAAACAGTTGCAGGGAAGGATAAACAAGCGGGAGAGGGAGGCGGTCGGTAAATACGATTGCCTCGGTAATTAAAGAAGAGAAGCCCGAGGAACACTGGAATGAGGAAGAGAGGACCGGTCGGTGGCGGGAAGGTGTTAGTCCGATCTGAGACCGGATTACAGAGGCAGATTATCAGCGGCGGGAGAGTGAAAGGGGGGAAGACTCAGACGGAGGTCTCGGACTCTCCGAGGTACTGACGGCCAGCAGATAAGAGCTGTGTGGGAGAGGAGCAGATGAAGAGAAGGGGGAGGGATACAGTATACGCTGTGTGTTTACTGGGGGGTCTGTGTGTAGGTGTTAAGGTTTGATGTTGAGCCGCCATGCAGCAAGAGAATAGTATTTTTCCACATTAAGATATCCATCGGCCCTCTGCACACATCCATGCCCCCCCTCATGGCCCCCCAGCTGACATAGCCTTGATGGGTGGGGGGTGGGAGGGGGCATCCTGTTTGTGTTTGTGTGTGTTGTCCATGCTTCTGCATATAGGTGGGTGTGGGGGAAGGGAGGGACAGAGGGTCAGATCAATGGAGCTGGCTGGAAGTGTGTGTGTGTGTGTGTGTGTGTGTGTCCACCTCCCTCCCCCGTTGATGCGGCGGTGGAAATTGCAACTTCAAGGAAACGTCCTCGATGAAACGGGTTAGATCAATAGGGACAGGGGTGCGGTTACAAGGCGGAATTCTTTTTAAAAAATTTCTTTATTTTATTTATTTATTTGTCGGGGGGAAGACCATAACCTTCGTGTGAAGGACTAATAATATATGTCAGAGGGGACTAGCGGGAAGGAGGGGGGGTGGGGGGGATGGGGGTTGCCAGCAGAGGCTGTTAAGGGCTCTGGGATGGAGCGGTAAATTGAATAGATTCACTAGTGTCCCAGTAAGTGCTGGGGTTGGCTGAGAGGGAACTGGCTTTAAATGGGCCATGCAGTATAATGGGGCCGGCCATGCTTACAGTAGGCCTACCACATGTCACTAATCAATCACACTGTCTCATTTACATTAATGGGGGTAAAGTGGAATGTGCACTTGCATGCGTACACACACACACACACACACACGCACACTCACACACACACACACACACACACACACACACACACACACACAAACGTAGTCCGATGAGAACAAAAGATAACAGACAGTACAAATGCACACTGACACATTTCACACACTCACACGCACAAACGCACACTCACGCACACATTGCATTCGGCCTTCAGGAGTCATCTCCGAGACAAACAGAAAATGTGCGCGGGATCCCGCACGCCAGCATTCGTACAAAACACCCATGCAAGCCGAGCAATGCGGCAGAGATTCTTATGTCTACCCCCCCCCCCACTCACACACACACACACACACACACACACACACACACACCCCTCCCCTCGACTACTTGGCTGTTTCCATAGCAACAAGCTCCAGTTTCTGGCAGTGAAGAGGGGAAACTGACAGGAAGTGTGAGCAGCCTCCAGGGGGCGAACAATCGAAGAAGGCAGCGCAGAGAAATTAGGAGGTTTAGACAGGGGTTCAAGCAGATGGGATAAACTGGATTAAGGTGGATTGTTCTAGAGCAATCCATGTTTTCATCAGAATAGTGATTTATCTCCTTTACATTTTCCCTTCCTTTCTACCGTGACTTTATTCTGATGCCTCTTTTCATCACCTAAGACTTTCTGAGTTTCCCCTCTTCATTTAGACTGTTTATTTAGTTTTGTCAAGCCAGACCAGGATTGGACTAACATATTTAGTGCCGTGCGAGTGGCTTAGAGGCAAGCTCTAGGGCTTGGCGCAGCCTATAGGAGTCTGCCATGTAGGTCAATCTTGGAGACAGGCCGGGTGTTGCTCACTACCTTCAGTGTTGGTGTGCCTCACTCTTTTTCTCTGCCAGAAAACTCCCATTCAAACCCCCAAATGATTCTGATTTACAGCCACCCCACCCCCCAGTCGCCCATTTCCCTGTCTCTCTCATCCCGAACACCAGCCAAAACTTCAATTATAACCGCAGCCCGTCCCAACTTTCCCTTCACCAGCCAACATTTTCATTCAAAGTCTTATTTTCTCATTCTCTTTCTACTCAAGGAACTTCCATTCTATCCATCAGTGGGGGTTTCATGGAAGCTTTATCAATGTCTCGCTGCAATCTTGACAGTGACTGAGGCCATGTAAGAGGCCGCGAATCCTTCAGTCATGAGGAATTATAACCCAGAGCATGGAAAAAACACATTAGGAATGCATTGCATGCAACTGTGGCTCGATTATCTGCCACAAGAAAAGATTTCTCCTCTCACTCCGAATGTGACTGTCTGTTGATGCTGTGGAGAATTTGCCTTGAGGTATTCTGATATCTTACGACGACAGTGGCATTGGCCATTTTCGCACCTAAGACTTGCTTGACGTAGTGCAATATTAATTTCTCCCCTCATTGCCTTCATATTTCATTTGTGTTTCACCTTTTCTGCCATCATCATCATCATCATCATCATCATCCTCTCTCCTCTGCCAGAGCTGGCAATGTGACTGTACTTTCTTTTTGCATCATTCTGTCACTCTGATGTGGCTCAACTCACAGCTGTGTGTTTGCCACATATCCCTCAGCTTGTCTGTGTTCCCTCTGATCGTCTCTTAGCGGTGTCTCTCTTCCTCTGACTCAAAACTGTCTTCAAATCTTTGTGAACAATATACCTGTATTTAAACTTCCCCGTGATGGATTTGCACAGCTGACACGATAATGTGAAGAGCATGAACTGTATAGGAATATAAACCAACTATTTTAATGAGAGGTGGACTTGAACAATGTGTACCTGCGGCAAAGGTAGACCACTTGGAAACCCCGATGTTGGCGCTCCCTGGCAGTTTATGTAATCGTTGTGGATTGAGCAAAGACTGCTGAGACGTGTTGTAAAGTCCAAGGTTGCAAAGGAGAAAAAGCCTTTTCATTACAGGCTTAAACTTCAAATTCCATTAAAAGGTAAGCTCTGTAGCAATGCAGCTCTCAGGTCTTTCTGCAGCACAGGAAAATCTGAAATTCTCTCAAATAAGAATTGTACTTGGGAGCATGTCTACGAGTGGTTGGAGTAGCAGAAATCAAATTAGAAAATAGATGTGATGAAAATTCTGGTAAATTGAAAAACAGCACTAAATTGTATTTGAGGGTTTTTGTTCAATTTGATGAAAAGGTGATATGAATAAAACAAAGCCCTGTTTCTTCATTTATCACCACACAGCAATGGAATTTAATAATAATTAAATGCATATCACAGTAACAGTTTATTTTTGCTATTTTATTACATTTTTCAATAAATAAATGCTTAATTACATAACATCACGGCTATAACCTTCACCATCAGAGACGGTCACGCTCAGCTTCTCCAGAATACTAACACCTGTTGTTAATCCATGTAATCAAGGACACCTGTGTATATATTGTTCTCAGAACCTTGCAGCCATGAGCCCTTTACAGAGGTGTCATAGTAGGGAAAACACAGGTGTTGCTCATAACATTTATAGTTATAGTCAGCTATTGCAACTAAATGTAAGGTAACTTTTTGTCACATTCAACAAATTTCTCTTCACATTTTGCTAGTTTACCGTTCTCTGTGCGTGTTGAAAAAATAATCTGAAACTTCTACACAGCCCTGGCTCCATAAATAGTAATATAAACAAAGTGACAAACATTGCTGGTATCAACAAAGCCATAGTACTACGCTTTGCTTAATGCGTTTCAATGTGAGAGGCAGCGCCGTGGAGGGTTTTGAGGGTTTTTCGCCTCAATACTGTTTTGATTAGACCTCGAAGTTAGCAAGCGTTCTCTGGAATGACTTTAATAAATGTAGGTCAATTTAATATAGGTAGCAATGCAGACAAATAAGCAAACAAACTGCCTGTACAACTTCCCTACTATAACTATTTTTCCATATCACTAAGCCATTTCAATTCCTAATTTCTTTTACAAACTTCACACACCGATTCTCAGGGAACGTACAATAAAAGTTCATAAATTTCATAACAAAATGAATGCATGCATTGAAGTCGGCACAGGTGGCTGTATTCCAGTTGTTTCAGATACACGTTATTACAAGCATACTGCATGCTGCTTCCAGTATCTTCCAGAAGATGTCTTCAACCTTTTGCAATTGTTTTGTCATTGTTTTGTTTTGTAACGTCATGTTGTGAAAAGTGCTTTATGAATAATTAACGCTCTATGCAGAGTTAATTAGACCCGTGTTCAGACTGAATGAAGGAAATTTAGCTGCTTGCTATTCTCCACAGCTTTGTGATGCCTCTCATTGAGTTGTTTTGTGTATTTCTATCATAACTCCTACACCTCCTGCAAGTCTCTGTATATTCCTCAGGGTTTGTTATTCCTTTTTAATACCTCAACAGTACTCGGTAGTACCACAGAATCTCTATCTTGGTGTTTACCTCGATGCTCCCCTTGATGGGACACCCAACAAGCCCAATGCTTCTGACCCCTTGTACACTGGCCTGCCTCCAGCCTTTCCAGAGGAATTAACAAATTTGATGATCAATTCTCTCTCTGTCACCAACACACACACACACACTCTCACACACACACACACACACACACACACACACACACACACACACACACACAGAATCTGCCTGCCAACCAATTATCAAACCACATCATGAAGCCAGCCCTGGTGTGTGTGTGTGTATGTGTGTGTCCACCACCTCTATGCCTGTCCATTTCTGTTTCAGTCTCCTGCTGCCCACCAATCGCTTAGACCACTGTCCCTCAATTTACTTTAATTACCAACTGTGCCAATATCCAACCCCCTGCATGGCCAGGTCCTTGGATTGTTTTTGTTTATTCTCCTGCCTCCAACAGCAGATATTTCTCCTCCAATGTGTTGTTTTCTTTAGTTTCCAATTTTCCCAGTGTTTTTTTTTTTTTTGCTGACTTTTCATCTGCCACCCCCCCCCACCCCCCTTCCCCTCCTTATCTGCCTTAACTTGTCCAATTCCCAGCAGAGTAAGCGTCCTAGTGCTTTAGTTGCTTTGCTCTGCTTTAATTAAGGGCTCTCGCACATGGACAGCAATGTTCCAGTACGGTTGGAGTACAGAGCAGCCATGTGATGTTCTCCTTTTAAATACAGTACATATATGTAACACAGGAAACTCTCCCAAATTATAACTCTTATAAATTCTCATTTGCCCTCATGTTTTATCATGTTTTACTAATAGAAAATAATACTTTTCTTATGGCCTGTCCCTGTTGGTTTTTCAGCGAATAACCAGTCCAGGGGCTAAGTAATGACATTTGAATTCATTGGTATGCGTGTGGAGCCTTATTTGTTTTTCATGTATGTATTGACTAAGGGGCTATGTAGTTTTGTGTTGCTGTTTGAGTTTTGCGTTTTTCCAGACTGAGCTAATAAATCCAGAGTTCCCCTGAAAAACAGTTATCGGGCAAGACATTACGCAACCGATGTTTGTGCCAAAAACACAAGGGGCTCTCACTTGCTGAAACAGGACAATGGTGAGGAGGCAATGAAAAATTAATGACTACATAGATGTTTTTATTTTTTTTATCAGTGTAGACACATGTTCTACGAAATGGCTTTTTAAACCTCAAGGTCAAGAGAAACAGTAGTGAACAGCTGCTGTGGGCTGCTCTGCTGCCCTAACACACACACACACACACACACACACACACACATTCACACCTAATTAAGAGATCTTCTCACAACCTTCGGGGCACACCCAGTTATGGGTGTTGAAAGCAACATCATACATTTACAGCTGTAAGCATTTTAGTGAGTAGCAAGATGTGGGGGTTGCTACATGTCCAATCTGTAAGATGGAACAAGTGAATACCTCCCTGGGAGTGTACTGTGCTTCTGTATGTCTAATCACTCCATCTCCCTGCCTGCTGAAGCTCCCCAGGTCCTTCTGACAGCTGTTTGTGCAGAGATTAGCCCCCCAAAAAAGCCATGTTCAGCTAACCTTAGCCTTTTTATACAGGTGTCAGGTTGTGTTAACAGCACAGCCCTTATTTGTCCCATTCATCTGTGGTGTTTTTGACCTTTGGTCCTCTATCTGAGCAGCCCGCGTCCTCCATGTGACACATCACCTCAATTTGCTGCTTCACAACCACTAGGCCAAGACTTCAAAGTTTCTGTGATTGGTGTGACTACCCCCCTCGCCCCCCTGCCCCCCTACCCGTTTTTGAAGTTCCTATTGAAGTAAAAGTTCAGTTGGGAGCATTTTACGGGCAACTTATTTTCCACCCCTTTCCTTGATTTTCTATTGATTCCCATCTGTTTTGGTTGGGAGGAGAAGGGGGAGAAAAACCGGAGGAGAAGGATGGGTGGATGTAATCGTGACTCCCTGTGGAGTTGTCGTGGAATTGGTTTTGGTTCAAAATCTAATTAACCAATTCTCCGCAGCCTTTGCAAAAGTAGTGAAAAACGAACACTGATCTGGATTTTTTTTTTCCTTAAGATTTTCTGTGCGCTTTTTTTTTCTGTATTGAACTTGCAAATCCTTTGACCGCAAGAAGTTGGTTGTTATCGGAAATCATTAAAAGACATCAATTTTTGTGCTCAAGGCCACCTTCAGAAATGATTAAGGCAAATATCTGTATCCAGAGTATGTGCTGAAACCTAAAGCTGCTCAATCTTACCCTGCAGTAATTTGACAGATCTCTTCTATAGTCACTGCAAAGCACACTTTACTGTATATGAAGTATCCTAGTCGCTGTGGCACATTGGCAGCATAGGAAGAAGTCAGAACTATGAAGGCTGTGCAATGTATTCATTACGGTGCCAGCGTAGGATGGGGAGAGACGGAAGGCGTTGTCCACGAGCCTCACAAATCAGCATCCCAGATGCGTCCCCCTCACAACGACATGCTGTTCAAGGCCGTGTAATCAGGCAAGCCAGTCGTTAATTATAGTAGTGTAGTAGACCTCAAATTCTCAATCCACAAATAGCGCAGCTGCATGCCACGTTTTTTCCCAATGCGCGCTGTGGTCCTAGAGCACATTCCGTCCAGCGCTCTCTGGCCGCTCGTCCTCCATGGCTTTGACCATGCGTGCAAATGGCAAATGGACAGCGGGTGCCCCGACGGCCCTCTACGCCCATGTCTTATTCATGAGCGCTGGCCTGCGCCCATGACCCCGCCTCCCCCACCCACCCGCCGTCACACACCATGTCAGAGACACATTCTGGCTAGCCTGCCCCACCACACACACACACACGCGTTTCCACCCGCCACTAACACCCCCATGACATTTTCACTGTATGTGCCTGCCGCACTGCTAGCAAGAAAAGTGATAATATTAAGAGCCCGCCGTAACGGCGGGAAAACACTCGGTGGAAATGTAATCCGAAGTGGCTTGTCTGCAAGGCACTCCGGAGCTACAGTATAGTCACTGGCGCTGTATAACGCACTGACACACAGTGAATATGGTAATGTGATCACTGCTGTTTCCTCACGCGGGCGTTGCGTCACTGAGGAGAATGAAATGTTGTGGTCAGCCTTCAGGCCATGGATGCGACAGGGTGGTATGGGATAGGATGGGCTGGGGCGCGCCTTCCAAGCTGCTCATGAAGAGCGGCGCTAAGCTGGAATGGGGCTGGTGATTACATGGACCCGTGGTTTTAACAACGATAGAGTAGGTCTGACTTCCCAGGCAAATAAATATGACATCAGTGGTCTGACATTCAGGATAAAATGTCTGCTGGGTAATAGGCTACCACTGTAGCAGTGAAGTCAATAAGGTAATAAAGTTGTATTGAGCAACGGGCGTAATTCCTTGAGGGCTTGGTCATTTGCCACGTCTAGGTATCGGTTATACCTTCGCGTTGCCACAATTAACAGCTCCTGTTGAATTTCAGACAGGGTTACTCGATGTAAAGGGCACATTAACAACTGCATTCCTGTCATAATGTTTTTATGCCTACGAGAATCCGCAGTATCTAAAATTTGACCAAGATCATATTGCGTGAGTAGGAGCACCATAACACCCAACTTTCCCAATTTAATATGTACAGTATGTGTATATGCAGCAGGTTGCAGACTATTTCCAAGTAACCGGCATTAGGTTGAATTGAGGGATCGCCCCTTTAAAGCGGCTGTATCTTTTTAAGATCCGGGGCAGGTTCATTGAGGATCAATTGATTGATTACATTTTAACGAGATGCCAGTGATGGGCTCTCTGCTGCGTTTAAACACCCAATCCATCATCAGCATGGTGTTCTTCTCCAACCCCTCCTCTGCTCCATCCATCTCTTCGTCCTAACTGGTTTTGGGAAGGGGAAATTATCTTCTGATTAAAATTTAATTAAAAGCCATTTAACTTTTCTATTTCTCTCTCTGTCTCTCTCTCTCTATATCCCTCTCCCTCTCTCTATCTCTCTCTCTCTCTCTCTCTCTCTCTCTCTCTCTCTCTCTCTCTCTCTCTCTCTCTCTAGCATGTTAACAGAAACATCTTTCTCTTCCATTTGGGGCGCATTGTATACTGGTTGCAGAGGAGTCATTTCATGCCATAGTCTAAATGGCTTCACCACTTTCATCTTTTTATTACCCATGTAGATCAGGTCAATTAAAGTTGGTAGGGTGGGGGGTGAGAAAACAGCTTGTAACATTCTTAAGCAGAGCTTGTTTTCCCTCTGCCGCGGACTAGAATCGCCTTCTATGAAATGTGAATGGAGAACTACAGCCTCCTCACAAGCTGCCCACCAACATGTAGCTGGCTGATGCTCCACCCTATAGGTTCAAAATCAAGCCGCGGCAACACCGGGAGTTAACCTTAATCCACTTATCTCATTGATTCATCTGGCTCCAGTCCCCCTGTCCCTCAGACTCTCTCTCTCCCAGGCCTGGAGATCATATCTTTATCTTCGGCCCCTGACCATCCATCCCACCATCCCCCTCCTCCCCAGAAATGTTCGATGTGGCCTTGGTAATTTGCAGCACCATGGGTCTAACTGCAGAGTCACGCTGGGGTTGTGGATGGGCTCTAGCCTCTCAATTAGACCCTCCCTTACCACTCAGACCCACAGGGTCTCACAATGACACATTGATAATTGAATAGTTGATTCACTTTAATCAGCATTGCACAAGCTCCCTCTGTGGTGTGTGTGTGTGTGTGTGTGTGTGTGTGTGTTTGTTCATGTGAGTGAGAGAGTCTCCTGTATACTACTTCTCAGTCCCCTAAACCAACATGGTGTCAACAGGAGAGTCATTCTCTGAGGAACACTTGGTGGTGATAGCAGGTGTGTGTGTGTGTGTGTGTGTGCGCGTCTGGCTAAAATGACCTGTGCAGTGCCTGGAAACAGGGTGTATCACAGCATCGTGATTAACGGTTTGGGCAGACATACCGCTGCCAAAGCCCTGTCAAAAGCCCTGCGCACACACACACACACACACACGCACACACACACACACACACACACACACACACACACACACACACTATAATACACTTAATAACAATCTATAGATGCACATACTGTATTGTGCAGCCTTGGCTGCTACAAGGCTTGATAACAGTCAGGATAACAGGTACATTTACTCAATGATGATGTATTTAACCCAGTGGGGCAGGGTCTGACTCTAGGCAGCCGTGACGTGTGGCGACGGGCGGTACTGCAGCCTAGAGGACCAACAGTCAGGGTAACAGGTTCATTCACTCAATGGTGAGGTATTTAACCCAACACAAAACAACTGTTCGCTTTTCCCATCTGCAGAAGTAGGCTCCATCTTGCCCTCCCTTGATTGCTTGCTTGATTGATTGATCGCTTCCACCTGTCGCTCCAGAAAGGATGCAGGCATCTGGCCCTGACTTATCTTCCACGGCACACTGCCCCTAGTGGCGGGTACACATAAGTACACAGTTTAACATGAAAACCAAGCTGCCTCCGTCAATGAAATGTAAAATATATACACTCATACACAAACATGCATTTCCATACAGTGTGTGTGTGTGTGTGTATATAT
>JAODOY010001321.1:0-12944 GCA_025399855.1 Forbesichthys papilliferus
GTCAAAATGACCCGGTGCACTTGCCAGTAGAGGGCAGCAACCACAACACGGACATATGACATTCCGCGGTTTGCTCCTTCTGCTGCTAGTCTGAAATGCCTTAGGACAGCGCGAGGGTTAAACCCTATAGTCTCTAGAAAACCACAGCTACTGCAAAACCCCTCATAGTGTCTAACATGGTTAATGCATTGTCTTCTCTTCTGCGCTATTCTCTTCTATTTCTCTCTCTTTCTCTCTCTCGTTTTCTTAGACCTAGAATGAATTATGTATGCGCTATTTATTCCTTTTTACTAAGTGACCTGTAAGCATGTTGAACAACTACCTTGCTCCTATGAATCCTTCCTTGGACTCTCTCCATGTATACTGTAGCAGCCACTTACACTGCCAGACACCGCTCACGGTTCTCTGACCTACACCAGTGGTTCTCAAACTGGGGGTCGGGCCCCCCGGGGCGGGCCGCGAGACACGGAGGAGGGGGTCACAAGATGATTTTCAGAAATTAAATAACATTTAAAAATGATTAAATATATCATATTTTAGGCATAATTGTTTGTATTACAGTTCATGCATTACGTTGATGTGTTCTGCTACTAGCTTTAATTAAAATACCATCAAATAATAATATGGCTGTTATTATAAAAAAAAATTTAAAAAATCTTGATATACATATATACTGTGTGTGTGTATATATGTATATATATGTATGTATGTATATTCAAACTGCCCACCGAGCACTTCCTCGAACTATATGTGCCATATTAGCGTAACTATGTTATTTCCATGGCTCTGGCTTAAACGTTAAAGGTACCTTCCCGGATCCCCACATTTCTCTCATTCTTCCTCATTGTGCAGAGAATGTACCCAATAGTTTGTGGCTGTGGAGAGGAGAGGATACAGAGGAGGATGAGGCTTGTAATGTTGGCTTCAGCCACAGGAGTATTTCCAGAAATCGCGGAGGGTCCCTTTAAGATGCTGGGTGTTGAGCTTATAAAGGCTTCACTTCCTCTGCTCAAACACAGACACTCTCTAGCATACCCATTACATCCGTACTAAAACCGACCTCACTAAACACTTCCGATATTGACTCGACTGTGGAAGTACCCAGCTGTTAGGGCATTTATCATGGGGCTTTGGAGCTGATTCTGGGTGCCTGTCTGCAATGTTGATACACCACAGGAAGAAAAGTTTCCTAATTCAACAGCCAGGAGGCTGGGCTTTGTGCGATGCTCTCTTCAAGCTGTCCTTTTACTTTCTCAGACGTTCAGCTGAATACTCTGAATGACCTTTACCTATTTCACGCTTTCTCATTAGGGCTTTTCTAGGCAATGTTTTTCACCCTTAACACTAACCCTGCTGTTGTGGCCATTGTCATTTATGTCTAGAGACGAGAGAGTGGCTCAGCAATCACAGAGGTTACCGCAGGTCATGGTTTGAGAGACACACTGTTCATGACGTTCAAATGAGCGGAGCTCACTCCTTGTTATGCTAGTTGTTTTTGTTTTCCAAAAAGGCATATAGTCAGGGTTAAGCACAAACTACATATGACGTTTATTCGACACAATGGGCCAACCGGTTGAGCTCTATATCAGAGCAGTACAGTATTATACTATAGGCTATACTGTACTATTACATATGTTGAAGGTAGTAATTATTCTATTTTTGATTAGTATGTACTAATATTATACATTAGCGTTTCCTTTTTATTTGATTTTAGTGCCAAAAACAATAGGACACGTAATGAACATCAAAGAGAAGGAACATGGAAAGTACATTTGAACACTGCACAGTATATTTTCATTTTTTTCTAACAACATCTTCAAACAACATCTGTAAAACACTCTACCCTCAGATCTGAAAAAAGAACGTTACTTGTAAAGCAATGCTTTTCCCTGTGTGGGATGGGACATCTGGAAGGGTCACCGTGATGCTTTTGAAGGGTCAGAAGATAATTCCAATATTGTGAGATGTTTTTCTTTATTTGCATTAATAATAAAATATATATTTAAATGTATTTTTTTTATTACATACAATATTTCAACAGTAGTCTTTCGTCTCTTGATGCTGGTATGTTCAAACAAGTGGTTCATATGGTTGAAGGTGTGTGAAAAAGCACCGATGTAGAGAGCTAATGGATAGAGAGGAAATTGCAGAGACTGGTGGAGGTGAGATGGAGAGACAAGTGATAAACAGCATCAATAGAGATCAATCATGCCTTGGGGAATAGAACCGTGTCCAGCGCTTTTATTTTTGCCCCTATACTGAATACAGTATAGGGGCAGCGATTGCTCTTAAGGTATGTAAGGACACATTGTCTATACGTATATTCCATAACAGACTACATAACTACAGTGTTGGAAAGAATCTTACGATTGACTTTGCTACACTTACTGAAGCTTTTATTGTCCATTTAGCTTGCTATATTTACTCTATCATCTACTGTATAATACAGTTGTTTTATAAAGCTATCAACATTTCCTTGATTCACAATGAACGGCCTACAATGAACACAGCCAGCATAGCCTATACCTAACATTCTACTTGTTGCAAAGGCATGAGAAGTGGTTCTACCTTTGCTAGTGTATGCAGTAGGACGCCCAGCGGGAATATTCTTACAGTTCTGTATCTCCAACGGCCCGAGGCTGAGGACCACTGACAGGATCATCATCTGCGTCGGCTGGTAGTCTCGGCTCGACCAGCTCGGGCAGTCAGGTTGATTTCAGTTGACAGGTGACAGGACAGGGAAGCAATACAGTTAGGTACACCGTTAATGTGGCGTTGTCCATGTGTGCGCGTAATCAGGCGTCTGACACAGTGCCTTATATCCATCCGTCCCTCTACAGCGGTACTTTAGCCTATTCTAACAATATGTTTCCACCACCGAACTGACAGTAAACAATTTTGTAATGTTCTTTTTTTTTTCTTTCTTCAAATTACTGCCTGGGGGCCTTTAATGCAATTCGGACTTTATGTGTAAAAGCTTTTGCAATTTGACTTTCCTCTGAGAGGCATTTCTGAACCACACTCCTTATTCTATTTAGGTCGAGCGGCCACCACTCATTCCCAATCCATTCTCTGTCTCGCTCTCACTCTTTTGATCCCAGCATCCTTTGCTGTGCGTTGCTCTCGGCCCCTCCTCAGCCGTTGCTGATTCACAGCCGCTCTGGAAGCAGCCAGCACTCTGGAAGCTCGTCTCCATGGAGACAGGGTGGGAAGGGAGGACATGATGTTGCTAGTGCAACAGCGGCCCTGATTCAACCATGCGTTTCTGTGTGTTTGTGTGTGTGTGTGTGTGTTTGTGTGTGTGTGTGTGAGAGAGAGAGACAGAGTGTCTGGGATTTGGGTTTGTGGTTTGTGAGAGAGAGAGAATGTGTGTGTTTGTGTGGCTATTTACTTTGGTTGTTTTTAGTATGCACATGGGAGAATGAAAGATGGAGAGAGAGAGAGAGAGAGATTGCTCTTTCTTTCTCAAAAGAGTACTGGCTTATCTTTTGTGAGCAGTCAGAGGATAATTATATATGACGAGCCAGTTGGATATGAAGCGGAAAAATGGTTTCTTTTGATAAACATATTTCAGTGTTGCTAAAATGGTAAATAGTCATCATCAAGCATTTTGGCAGTATCGTCCTAAGACGAAACCATCATATAAACACATGCACAACAAACCAGTAAATTAGACCACAGTGTCGCTGAATTTAAGTCGAGGTTTACATTGAGTCATATGTGTTCAATCTAAAAAACAATATATGCCAAGTCACTAATTATTCTATTGTACTGTCACCATGACGCCTGACTGATAACGGTGATGGTGTTGCTCTGTTGACAACAGGCTCCTGTCTCTAGCCATTCACGGAGCACAATGCAGGCCCAGTGATGTTTTTTTTTTTAGGACAGCGTTCATACCGGGCGTGCCTGTTCTCTCTGTTGACGCACGGCCAAAATCCAGCTCCAAGGTTTAGACGCCATGGCGACGAGAGGTGATAATAGAGGTAAGAACAGGGGAGGGAGGGGAGTGGAGGAGTGTGATAGAGGCTAGCCATTGGCTAGGAGATGGGAGGGTGTCAGAGGCTTGAATGAACCAGAGAAAGGTGGTGAAAACGTGTCAATTGCATTAAACACATTTGACAGTGCTAAAAATAGCTTAATTGTAGCAGCTCAGACGTCACACGTCTTATCGCTTTAAGCCCTCAATAGGACACTATTGGCATGAGTATTACAACAGTTTACAGTAATATTCTGTATTTTATACATGTAATCATATTCAACATACTGTATATTCAGCGTGCAAGGAATTTATCATGCTCCCCAAATTGTTTTCAGAGATTTAATGTGGTTTCATGAAGAAAAGAACAAATAAATGACCTGCCATTTATAGTGGGGGGACTTGTCTGCCAATAGACAACAGGTCTCAACACATCATTTCAGCAGGAGGGAAGATATCGTTTTATAGTTGTGTAGCCTTAAGGGAATATAAATTATAAGGAAATAATGACAGTTTGGCGAGATAGATGGTTGAAAACGAACTGTACAGGTATAAAAATAATAACATAACATGGCTTTGGTCTGGGACTAAATATATTAATAAGGGAAAATACGTACAAATCAAATCATGTTTTTGATTTCATACTCTTCTATTCCTTGAACACAACAAAGCGGTCTCCGGTCTTTTGTGTCCTGGGAGTTCCAGCACAAATTCAATGGCCCATTTAAGCAGGTAAATGTAATTTGCTCTAGAATTAAATAAAGTTACGTCAAACTGCGATGTCATGTAATGAGGTGGCATGCTGAGTCAGCAGACGTTATACCTTTAATTCTATCACACTCATCATTTAATGACAGGAGAAAGATAACAACCATCAAAGACACCAGTGTATCAATCAGTTTACCGACACCACAGTGATTTCATTCATCTATTTGAAGTGAATTAGTAGATGAATTAACTACAGTACATTCATACATACACACATACATATATACAGTACATATATACAGTACATACATATATACATACAGTACATATATACAGTACATACATACATACAGTACATATATACAGTACATACATATATACAGTACATACTGTACATGCATGTGATATTCTGGTTGCTTTTGTTGTTGAAATGTATTTTAACTTTAACACTGAGATAGCTGTATTATTTCACAGCTCAGAAAAGAGAGGTGCGAGCCATTCAAACATACCACATTTACTCTAGTGTAATTCCCGTGGTTAAAATGTGTATAACGTTTGTTGTGGGTTTTACAATAAGATAATAGAATCAGAAGAGTCACTGTGCCCACTCGTACTCATTCACCCATGTGATGCACACACACATTTGTGTGTTTTCATGTAGATAGATGCATCTGTGTAGTCACACAGGCTTGTCAAAATGGGGAAACATCTTTGAAGTCCCCTAAATCAGTGCTTTCCATAACAGTGAACCTACTGTATAGCTTCTGTATCAGTCAGAAGCAAAGGTTGTCATCAATTGCGTCAAACATATTTAGTGCTCAGACCTTGCTCGTCAATCGCTAAGGGACACATCACATCAATGCCACTTGTCTGCTGACAGAGCCTTGTGGTTAGGGATGACATTTCAATGATACATGTCTGTTTTAAGAGAATTCCTGGGCGTGCAAGTGTGTGAAATGTACAGCAACACCTTCTGTAGCTATCAAAGCCAGACAATAAAACATGGTCTTTTTTTTAAAGAGCCTTCCAGATCTTTTTGTATTTTACTTTTTCAGACTTTGCTGGCAAATGAATATTATATTAAACCTGTATTCAGTCTATATTCTAATATTCAGCCACCCTGTCACTTAACCTTACCTTGTGTTTACTTTGTTTTCTAAGATTTTGTTTATTTATGATAGTGCATTAAACACAAGGTATACTTACCTTGGGAGTGGTGGTAACTCATTTCACAGACCTGAAAGGATTAAAGAGGGCACTGATGTTGGCCCATTATGGTTCTGTGAATAATTCACTATCCCTTGGCACCCTTGCCACAGTGAAGAAGACAAAGCTGGATGAGATTATGGACTGACTGGGCTCTGCGGTGTCAGGCGAGTGCAAAGCACGTCTGCCCTCGTGGAGATGAAACTATAACCCTCCCATACAGGCACATAGTCTACATACTATATAGAAGCTCCCATCTTGACAGATGCACATCTGTCTCCGTGGAGATGAAACTATAACTAACCCATACAGACACATAGTCTACATACTATATAGAAGCTCCCATCTTGACAGATGCACATCTGCCCTCGTGGAGATGAAACTATAACCCTCCCATACAGGCACATACAATATGCTTGCTCATATTATCTTGGCCAGTGCCCGATGACACTCTGTAAATGAAAATATAACCCTACATAACTATATTATTATATAGAAACACTGGTGGAGAGCAAACATCTGCACGCTGATCACAACACAAGTAACTTCCCTGCCTTCCAACAGGGAAATCAAAATGCTAAAATCAATTGTTTCCTCTTTGTCATGTTTGCATTTGGCTGCATTAATTTTCCACACAAAGCTGCGAGCTCGTGCCATTGATCCATGAGGTGCTCTGCACCTGGAGCAATACTATACAACTTTATTGATTGCTAAGAGGCCACCTCTTCCAATTAAAATTATGTCATGTTTGTTTACTGTTGTGTAATTGTACGCAATGTACAGTATGTGCCTCGGGCTTGTAGGGTGGATATCAACCAACGGCGTGAAGCTGTTTGGGCCTGGCGGCTCTCCAAAGATGTGGGAAATGAGCGTAAAGCATTAGGAAGAGGTTGAGAAACAGCTGCGTGTGTTTGTGCATGTTTTGACATGAGTTTAAGTATTAATGCTTCATCTGTTACGTAAGCTGGTACGCACACTTTGCTTGTACAATAACAGTGCCAAACACAGTTAAAGGGAAGATGCATGCCGAGAAACATTGTAATTTAGTCTTTAGTCATCACACATTGATGTACATGAAATTTGATATATAGAGGTATTAACTATATTACTATAACTTCTTTACTATCAACGTGTTGTTTCTATACACTCCTTGACAGCGGTTCTCACGGACCAAGGTGCAACGTCAAATATAGAAAGACAGTAGACCCATAACTACAATAAATACTACACTGTACTATAGCTTACATATATATGCACACAGTGTGTACATATACTGTACAGTACATAGGCTACTCAGTAGCAATATTTTACAATATAGTAGCTGCTACTGTATTGTAAAAGACACTTAAACTGACTAAGGCTACTGTACAAGAAACGCTTAAAGTGACCTGTGACGTAAACGTTTCCTTATTTACTATTTCCTCAGATATTGTACTTAATATTGTACACTGTCTCTTGCAAAATTGCTGCATGAATGTTTTATTAATTTAACAGGTTATTTTTATCCAAAGTGACTTACATAAGTGCATCAGTCAGTAGATGATAGAAACCTACACAGAAACCTACACAGGAGCTAGATAGTGTTATGACGTCACTCATTATTAGACTCCTGTGAATAACATTCAATATTCAGCATTCTTATGAAAATACTACATCTGCCCCCATCGTATGCCCTGCTTTGCTGAAGAGAAGCAGGCAGGTTGCTCTTTCATGTGCTAAAAGCGATTCATAAAAACAAATTATTCTGCAAACATTTTCCAGGCTCTCTTGCTTACAGCTCCTTATCAGTAGGCAACAGCTGTCCAGCCTTAACCTGATTACTGCAGAAAGTAGTTCTGATTGTTACCCCCCTTTTTGTCAAGTGGCTTCTGCACTTGTGTATTTCTATGACTGTGCTGTGTATGTGTGTGTGCGTGCGTGTGTGTTAAACACAAATATGTCACTTTCACTATTCTGCACCTCACGGCATGATGGCATACTGCTTTTAGCTTGGGTTAAGGTTATTGTAGAAGGGCGTGGCTCCTTTTAGGACAGTGCACATACTCTGTATGCGTTTGTGTGTTATGAGCAGCTTGTTGTCATATACCTTTTCCCTGCTCTCGCCTAAACTATTCATCCACATTTTAATATAGAACAGCTGAGCTTCACTGGGATTTCCCATCGGATGTGTCAAGAGGCAACACGTCTGTGGTTCAAACTACGATACCCAAAGTAATGAAAAAGGAAGGATACGTTGGTTGCGATCTAATGTTTTGATTAGTTCGATTGGGATAAGGACTCCAAATGTGGCAAAAACAAATGAAAATATTGATTACAGGAGAATAAAACACAGTTGTGTACATCGAGTTTGACATGCGCATCGATTTGTTCCATGTTGTTCTTAAATCAGTTTCCGCAGCATATGAGTTGCTTTCCTTTTAAATGTGTGCTTAGAATGTGCTTCACCTGTCCTATTGTAGTTACTTATAGGAGCACAATACTGCCAATACTGCCACCATTTAATCAGTGCAGGGATGCTTAGCCAAGTGGATTGGGGCTAATTTAGCATACCCAGTCCAGACAGGTATCGGGCCAAATCTGAGGCTTGCCATCTGAGTTTTTATACAACTTCTTCATACTGTACAGTTGCTCAGTAAGGTATAGCAAGAAATATCATCATAATGCAAAAATTACATTTGGCAGATGTTTAAATGAACTTGATTTATGATTTTATATTTTTTCCTCTTTCATAGACAAACGTGCGACAAGGATATTCCCTGAAAATGTGGATTTTAGATAGACAGGTTTATAAAAAATACAAAAAAGATATAAATGAAGCATTGGCTTTGAATTGATGCTAAGCTCCTCGTGATTCATCTAACCTGGGTTTTACAAGCGGGACGACATTCATCTTGTAGGATGATTGATTACTGGTGAAATCAGCTCCTCCCTTCACAGACATCGTGTGCGTTGGGTGCGTGCGTCTGTGTGTGGGAGGGGGCGGAGCCCCGTGCAGGTCTGTCTGTCAGGCCCTATCTGGTCGCAGCGCACGGCACATTGATCAGGGACATCAAACCCAAAGCATGATGAATGGGGAAGAGTCACTTGTGTGCAGAAGCTCAAGGTGTCTTTAGCGTTAGACTGGTGGTTGACAGGCTTTAGTAATGGCGTAATTCTGTATCACGCACGCACACACAGACACACACAGTCACAGTGAGTATGTGTGTAGAAGCTCAAGGTGTCTTTAGTGTTAGACTGGTGGTTGACAGGCTTTAGTAATGGCGTCACCAGATGTTCTAGATTTCCCTTTCCCTTAAATCCCTACAGGTTCCTATTTAGGATAAATCAAACTTGGTCCTACAGCACCGTTATGAGAAACCTGGCGCATGATGTGACCTGTCACACAGTAGCATCACTGTGTAAGTTTGTGACATTCCAAACTACAGCTATTCCCGTAGATAAATGCTCTAACTGCAGTAATGCCATTAACCACGGGAGAGATATGCTGACTTTGAAGTGAACAGTAAATAGGATTACATTTGGATACAGTGACCTCAGTGTTTGGATTCCAATTATCTTGCATGCATTATGATAACCGGTAGAGCGTATTAAGTGATTTGTACTGTAAGGGCATGACCTGTAAAAATGTCCAAATAAAAATGGACAGACATTGATGAGCTAGAAAATACAGTAGTTAACCTAATAAGAACTTGTTGAGAGTGATTATAAAGTAAAACAGGAAAGATGTGGTCGTGTTTCAAATGGGAACGTATAACTGTAAAAACTAAAACCAACACATATAAGACACAGTATTGTGTATGAATCTGTCTTTTAAAGATAAGAACTCGAAATTAGAAGTGCAAGCTCTTTAATTGCCAGACCATATTTGAACTCATGTTCTTGTACAGTAATTAAGTATTATCTGCCACAGCTGATTTAAGAATGTTACCCCCGCTATTTTTGAGGATTACTGTCAGACAAAAAACACCTTAAATAAACAAATAAGCTTTCCTTACATACAGGCTTTCTCCTAGCACACAATAATTGCATCTATCTAACAATACATTAAACACAACATTAAAACTTAAATCATTTATTAAAATGTATAAAACGTGTTAATATTGTCTTTAAAAATAAATAAATCAATAATAATTCTAGGCTTTGATGAAATGATGTAAACATGTAGACATGAACATCTTTAAATGATGTGTGTGATTTGACGGGGTTCTCCAATGAGAGCGCTGCAGGCCACATAAACCGTAAGCTGTGTATTTGCTTATGGCTGCTCTTGGCACAGTCAATAACAACGTTCCACAGCTGGCACAAAGTCAGGGACGCACTCCCTTTTACACACACACA
Source organism: Forbesichthys papilliferus (assembly GCA_025399855.1). Lineage (NCBI taxonomy): Eukaryota > Metazoa > Chordata > Actinopteri > Percopsiformes > Amblyopsidae > Forbesichthys > Forbesichthys papilliferus. Next base: position 10,232 of record JAODOY010001321.1, read on the forward strand.
CACACTAAGTTGCACACGCACGCACAACAAACAATACGCAGGTGCCATGATATCACGCGCGCACACACACACACACACAGGCACAGTGGGTAAATTCTGTATCACGCACGCACACACAGACACACACAGTCACAGTAAGTATGCTGTATAACGCACACACACACAGACACACACAGTCACAGTGAGCATGTGCTGTATAACGCACACACACATGCACAGTGGGTAAATTCTGTATCACGCACGCACACACAGACACACACAGTCACAGTGGGTATGTGCTGTATAACGCACACACAGACACACACAGTCACAGTGAGTATGTGCTGTATAATGCACACACAGACACACACAGTCACAGTGAGTATGTGCTGTATAACGCACACATACACACACACATGCACAGTCACAGTGGGTATGTACTATACAGTATAACGCACAGTCACAGTGGGCATGTACTGTACAGTATAACGCACGCTCTCTCACACAGAACACTGGTGGGTGTAGAGGGCAAACACACATGAATGCACACAACGTTATGCAGGCACGCTGCACCCCCACACATTGTGTGACACCTCCGGCAGCACTTCAGAGTGGAGAATGTATCCGGTAGATTAACGTGTCATCCTGCCTCTGAGCAGTTAGGAATCCGAAGGAAAACAGTAGCACGGAGGTGGCTCCGCTTAAGAATGTTATGAAGCTGTCATTTTGGCCTTAACGTCTGTAGTCTTTCATTCTCAGGCAGTGGCAGGGCTTGGCTTGTGGGTGTGAACCCCTGGGAATAAGATTCTGAACCCAGAAATGCCATTTGTACTATTTGCACTAGCTATGTGTGCTTTTAGAAAATATATTCTATCTATCTATCTATCTATCTATCTATCTATCTATCTATCTATCATATACAGTACAGTGTGTTTTTTGTGATTGTTTTGTTGTTGTGTTTTTTATAACAGTGTTTTATAAATTACTGTAAAAACAAAATACTGTTATTTCTAGTGGGACAATTCTCTCTCGTTGGCTGTATGGGCAATCTGAACCCACAGCTAATTACTGGCAACTATACAGTAAATGAATGAATGTGTGTTAGTAAGTAAAGTTCGTATAGTTTGTGTGTGTGTCTGGGGGGGCGTGGTCCTCAGAGCTGCTAGCGAACAGCGTGGCGGTGCCGGCTCATATACCATGGATCTACTGGGGTGGGCGCGTGTAGCAGCTGTACACCCGCTCCAGCATAAAGAGCCTGTTGTTTTACAGGCTGCTGTGGAGAAGAACAATCCAAGCAATCCCCTGCCCGCTCGCTCTCCCTCTCTCTCTTTCTCTGTGTCTATTTATTCTCGCTCGCCCGCGTGTCCCCGTCGGTTCCACGCGCTTCTCGTTTTGTTCCCTCTCCGTCTCTCCTGTTCAATTTGCCACCCCCCTCCACACGCACACACGCACACGCACACACACACACACGCACACTATACTGCTGGATATATATTTAAATGGTGCTGACTTGTATAACTGACTTACTCACTTCTCCATATACTTCACAGCAACACATTATATATTGTTCCATGGCAGTAAACATTCTGGGAGGGGATGGCAGGAGGAGCTTAATGTAATTACTGTAATAGTACGTTATGGAATGCAGGCAAGGAATGCTGCTTCCCACCTTATATGAAAACCATAATGTTGTTGTGTATAATTCCAGTCGTTTTGTAGGGGAGCCATGTTGTTTGTTGTGCTCAGTGTGTAGCGCATCCCTGACTGAAGCAAAATCACTTGTTTACATGGTTCTTCATCTTTATTGGTGGGCCAATACATTTTTTTTTGTGATTATTGGTTAAGTTTCCATTCTGATTTTCATGTGCAAAATCAAAACTATCATATAAACCAGTAGAGGGAAGCCTATGGTACTCTAATGAATGCTATGTACACCTGGGTGTATTACTGTGACCCCTGCAGTGAGATGTTTCTGTCCAGTACTACCTCCCTTAACACCCACACACGCACACCCACACACACACACACGCACCCACACACCCACCCACACACACACACACATACCCACCCACACACACAAACACACACCGTATACTCTGGCCAGACAGGCAGTCAGTCAGTTGTGTTCCAGTTTCCAGTAAACTGATCTGCTGGCAGCCTAGTGGGGAGACTTCCTTTTCTGGAAGGACCTTCTGCATCGTGTTAAGGATCCTCTCTCTTACGCACGCACGCACACACACACACACACGCACACGCACACGCACACACACACACACTTCTTATCGGTAAACCCTTGACCCACCTCTCGCTCTCTCTCTCTCTCTCTCTCTCTCTGTGGACGAGTGGAGAGTGTGTGGTTTAGCAACGCAGCGCCTGGCCAAGGAGTAGCACGACACCAGCCTGTCTCACCACCAGGACAAGAAGACAGAGCAAGTGCAGCTAGACAGGCGACACGTCGCTTCTCTCTCTCTCTCCCTCTCTATTGCTCTATTTCATTCTCCCTCGCTTTTACGCTCTTCTCTGGACTGCGTGTCTCTTTCCATCTCTCTCCGTCTGAGTAACTGACTCACCCAGTTTTCTCTCTCCCACTGTTTTTCTCTCATTTTCTTTCTTCCTGTGCGTCTCTCTCTCTCTCTCTCTCTCTCTATCTCTCTATCTCTCTCTCTCTCTCTCTCTCTCTTTGTTGGATGGTTTTCTTCATTCCCCAGCATACAGGTAGGCACAGACCTCCATA
>JAODOY010001322.1:0-12943 GCA_025399855.1 Forbesichthys papilliferus
TCGTGAAGCTTTTCCAGGACATCACTGCGTAAAGCTGATGGGATAACAAGTCTTGTCCCTTTCAGCAGAAGACCATCATGGACTGTGAGGAAGGCACGCTCACTCCAGTAGAGCCTTTCAGGGCCAGCACAGCGGATGTGTTCCGGCCATCCTTCCTGGCACATCCTCATGATGCTGGAGCACACATTGTCAGCTTTCAGACGGTCTCTCAAGCTGTCTAAATATGTCATGCTCGCTGGCAAGTTCTGGACAATGCTATCTGCATATATGTTCAAGCATTCCATGAGTTCAATGTCAACGCTGTCCGCCTCTACCTGCAGTGGTGCACGCGATAGGGTTTCTGCGGTCCCCAGGTTCTTTCCAGGGACATGGCTCACGTGATACGAGTAGTGCATAAGTCTCATTCTGAAGCGCTGAATACATGGGGGCAGAGAATCCAGTGCTTGGGCACCAAGTAGACTTAAAAGTGGCCTGTGATCAGTCTCCATTTCAAAATGGCATCCAATAAGGAAGTCTCTAAATCTCTCACATGCCCAGGTGAGTCCAAGAGCTTCTTTTTCGACCTGTGCATATCTTTGCTCAACTGATGTCAATGAACGTGACGCATATGCCACAGGTCTCCAGGTCTCACCCCATTTCTGCAGAAGCACCCCTCCTAAACCATAGGACGATGCATTCTTCTCCCACTTACATTTTTATTAGGGGGCCTAAACATGCATGAAAACTCACGAAACTTTCCACACACGTGTCTTCCCCGGAAAATCGCAGATTTTAGGTGTCTCGCGAATGGGCGTGGCAAAATGGCTCGCTAGCACCCCCTGAAGATAAGCCCCCCGGACACTTTCTCCTAGACGTACGAAATTTCTGTGGACCATGTAACATGACGAGGCGTACAAAAAAGGCTCTTGGAGCCATTCCCTACATCCAACAGGAAGTCGGACATTTTTAATTTAATGGCCATTTTTGGCGATTTGCACGCATCGTACTTTAACAAACTCCTCCTAGGGAATTAATGTGATTGCCTCCAAATTTGCTTTGTGCATTTCACACACTATGGGGATTAAAAGTTGTACAAACGGTGAGTTTTCACTGATGGGCGTGGCGTGGCGTGGAAAATGCATCTACAAAGTACAACTTCAGTGTACATGCTCAGAAATGCACCAAACTTTACACGTTTGATAAATGTCCCACCCTGAAGACATCTCTATGCCAAAATTTACATAAAGTTATAGCGCCACCTACTGGCAACAGAAAATGTCAATTTTTATGCTGTGACGTACTGCTCCTAGCTGGTTAGATTAATTTACTTCAAAACTGTCTCAGACAAGCCATAAGACCCTGTCAATGATATTCTGTGAATATTCTGGGTTTTTGCTTAACGGTTTGTCAGGGGCATGGTGGCGAAGGTAAATCCTTCGCCAAGACGCATCAAATTGTTGTAACTTCTCCATACATGCTTAAATCTGTACCAAACTTTAATAGATTTATAAGAGTCCCGCCCTGAACACATTGATATGTCAACATTCACTCACAGTTATATCGCCACCTACTGGCAACAGAAAACAATTGTTGTAACTTCTCCATAAATGCTCAAATCTGTACCAAATTTGTATCAATTCATAAGAGCCCCACCCTGAACACATCAACATGCCAACATTTACTCAAAGTTATACCGCCACCGGCAACATTAATATATACGTTTTATGCTTTCATTCCCTGCTCCTAGCAGGATGCCTACATTTTTTACAGAATCGTCTCACACAACACGCATAATGATTCATATCTGAGTCCGCGCCACGCCCCAACGTGTGTCATGGCGCGAGGGCCCGTTCAGTGTTGCTTGCAACCCTAGTTATTATTATTTTTCCCCGTATTGAATTTTTATTAGGGGGCCTAAACATGCACGAAAACTCACTAAAACTTTTCGCACACGTCTTTCCCAGGAAATCGTCGATTTTAGGTGTCTCGCGAATAGGCAAAATGGCTCGCTAGCGCCCCCTACAGATCAGCCACCCCAAACACTTTGTTCTAGACGTACGAAATTTTGGTGAAACATGTAACATGACCAGGTGTACAAAAAAAAGCTCTTGGAGTAATTCCCTACGTTCAACAGAAAGTCGGCCATTTTGAATTTTATGATCATTTTTGGCGATTTGCACGCGTCATACTTTAACAAACTTCATTTTACACACTATAGGGATTAAAAGTTGTACAAATGGTGAGTTTTCACTGATAGGCGTGTCCGTGGCGAATACATTATTCGCCATGAAACAGGAAGTTGGTATAACTTCTGTGTACATGCTCAGAAATGCACTTTACAGGTTTGATAAACGTCCCGCCCTGAAGACATCTATATGCCAATATTTACCTATAGTTTTAGCACCACCTACTGGCAACAGGAAATTTCAATTTTTATGCTGTGATGTTTTTCTCCTAGCTGGTTTGATAAATCCACCTCAAAACTCTTAGTCTTAGAAAAGCAAAAAGACTCTAATGATGACATTTTGTAAATATTGTGAGTTTTCATTAATTTTCTTGTCTGGGGTGTGGCGGTGATGGCACATCCTTTGCCAAGACGCATCAAATTCATATAACTCCGTACATGATCCAATCTGTACCAAACTTTAATAGATTCATTATAGTCCCGCCCTGAACATGTATATGTAACAGTCAGAGCGCCACCTACTGGCAACAGGAAGTTACCCTTTAACAAAGCAGCCCTCGCAGCATGTTTCAACGACATGTGCAAAATGTCTGTGGCACATGTATGAAGAATAGCTAGACATAAAATATTCTTGTTGCGATTTTCTAAAACCAACAGGAAGTCGGACATTTTACATTTCATGATAATTTTTTGGCAATTTGCACTCTTTGTACTTCAACAACAAACTCCTCCTAGAGAATGAATCTGATACACTTCAAATTTGTCCTATGGCATGAGAAGACATTGATGATTAAAAGTTGTACAAACTGAGTTTTTGTTCATGGCGTGCCATTGAAAACGTATTATTAGCCAAGAATCATCAAGTTGTTGTAACTTCTGTGGACATCCTTGTATCTCCACCAGACTTTACATGTTTGATAACTGTCCTGCCCTGAAGACAAAAATATGCCAATATTTACTCAAAATCATAGCACCACCTACTGGCAACATGAAATGTCAATTTTTATGCTGTGGTGTACTGCTCCTAGCTGGTTAGAATAATTTACTTCAAAACTGTCTCAGACAAGCCATATGACCCTGTCGATGATATTTTGTTTATATTCTGGGTTTTCACTTTAACAACTTGTCTGGGGTGACCCAGACTGATGGCGCTCTCTGCTGTCATTTACCCGGTGTAGGATATATATTTAACATTCTTTTTTAAACAAGAGGCGGTATGCATCATAACATCCAGTCTTACTATATCGTGAGGTGGGGCTGTGGGTGATAGCCGGTGTGTTTACATCCACAGCGCAGTCAGGTGGGATGAATAATGTCAACTCTCATAGAACTAAGGTCTCATTCCTTCATTCCTGAAACAACCTCACACAATATTTAAAGTCTCAGGTCCATCTATAATAGCCTATATTTCTTATACATTCCACCTGCCACGGTGGTTGGTATACACGGCAAAATTACCCATCACTCTGAATTGGCATTTGGCTGGTGGCAAGTGATCATTTCTCACCCTGCCTACAACTTACCCCTGGATTCCACTGGGCGTGTGTGCGATGCGTTCCAGCTCCGACGCGGCCTCCGGAGCTGATAAAGGCCATTTTAGTCAATGCTTTCACTTCCACGACATGCGACGTGTGGTGTGTTGTAAGCGTTCCAGAAGCATCCTAGAATCTGCTCTCCGCTCTGCTTCGCTTAAAATAGACGGCGTGTCTATTTTTGATGCATGCCGCAGCCAACACACGCCGCTCAAATACAAAATACAATTGAAATCATGTGCAAAACAAAATGTGCAGATGCTCAATCGTATTTAACATGACTACATTGGTGTCAAGAGGCCAGAAGTGGAACAAATTGACATCTGGGACGATAGGTTCATTTTATACATTTTAAAATGACACCAGAAATATGTTTTATTAGATCAATTTCAGACAGGTCCATGGTGTGGATATAATTGCAGTAGTTTTTGGGAGTGGAAGTGGCTGAAAGTCAATGTCGGACAGGCAATCATTTTTATAGATCTCGCCAATTTAACTGCACTTTTTAAATGCTCACGGTGGAAGTTGCCGCTTTGAGAAGATGGAACAAACCCGCAACGGAGCTGGAACGCTGCGCACACGTGCCCAGTGGAATTTCGGGGTTAGACTGGCCTTCTTCTTTGAAAACCATTTAATGACGCATGTTCTTAAAATTAACCGATGTTAACGGTACGTTACCCTTCAAAACATTAAAAACACGTTACTAATATTTTCTGATGATCTCTGAACCCTGTAGCAACTAGGGATCTCAATAATGGTAGATTCCTTTTAACGCGTAAAGACATAATCCCTATTTATTTCTTAGGGAGAATCAGATAGACTATAGTGTGTTCCCCAAGAAATATCTAAGCAAGCAGTCTAAGGGCGTCTGGACATCTCGGTGTCAGATCAAGCAGAAAATACTTTTGAGTCTCTTCTCAGGCATTATCTGCTGCGCTAGGGTTCTTGTTGGAAGTTTGTCGCGAACACTTTGAAACAATACCATAAAATTTGTGTTAAGACTGATGGTGCAACTATATTTTCCTTGTTGGAATTTGTTCTGAACCAAATACCAAACGCTAATATTCCTGTGGTGGCGGTATTGTGTAAAAAGCATTGCTACATCTGCATGATTGCATGCATCGGTCAGAACATCGTTAATAGCATAACAAGTTGTTGGACAAAATTCATCGTCTGAAAAAGTGTGGTATGCATTCTATGAATTTAATTTTTAACTTATTTTTATTTTATTCTTATATGCGCCATATACCCAATTTATATTTGTAGCAACACGATGAAACATCACATCACAGTTTTCATGCAGTCTCATAAAAACACTGTTTTTCCTGCCCCGTACCGCTACCGCTAATTATGCAAGTGAACTCAGTACATTCCGACATGTTTAATAGTTTACTTATTTTTACATGGTATTTTTTAACAGGATATCAATAACATTATTCATTGTAATAATCAGTTTTCACACAATGTTTCAAAAGGGATACAATAATAATAGTTTTCATACATAAAAAAACATGCAGTAATTATTTTCAGTATCTTTCAGTAATTGTCAATGTTATAATCTTTCACACAATGTTGCAAAAAGATAGCGTAAATATTTTCACACAATGTTAAAAAAAAAACAATGTGGTAATTATTTTCACAGTCAATATTAAAATGTTTTCACAGTCAATATTTCAAAAACCAAAAGACAGTGTTTTACAATTAACGAGCAGTCTGCGTTTATCATAAACAACACGAAACCTCTTGTACAATGATAAGTTTCGTAGTTGGAAAGTCTTTTTATTATATTATATTATATGAAGTGTATGCTATGCTACTCATCCCGCTGACTTATGCTATGCTCATGAGTTCATTAGTCACATCAGGGTTCTCAACATATTTTCAAAAGAAAATAAACCGACGTTGCATTCTCGTACGTCTGTGTAATCCCCTTATCTTTTAGCCATGTCCTACACTCTCTAGTGGTGTATGCATATCTTTTAGGCCCGATTAAAAACAATATGTTACCGTCTAACTGGTCCGTCAACTCTCCCAAGTAAATTACCGATTAGTAGTCTGACATCATCGTCATGTTTTGTTACATAAGCCATACAATCTGTATTGTGGTATAGCATTCTCTCGCCCAATTTCTCCATAGCATCAAGCAGCATTAGATGCCTGTAGGCTGTAGTGAATGCTCCTATAAACACATTTACATTACCTGGTGGTGTAAGATATGTTTTGTTGTATTGACATTGTATCATAACATATCATCTGAGAGAACTGTAAAATGTTTCATGCCCCCCCCCCTTTCCTCTCACACACACACACACACACACTCTTTTGTGAATTGTTGTTGTGTTTTGTGAAATGCTGTTGTGTTTTGTGAAATGTTGTAGTGCTTTGTGAAATGTTGCGTTTTTCAAATCTTTGATGTGTTTTGCACTTCAGGGCAATCGTAGGGAAAAATATTTTGATTGACATGCACAACCAGCTACGTAACTCAGTGACAAAGTGTGACTTTAAATGTATACAGAGGAATTTGTTGCAATTTGTTTGCTTCGGAATACACGACGAGGGGTGCTGGTTGTCGCAGGGGAAAACATGTTTGCAGTCCGTGCATTGGTGACAGGCTGCAAGCGCTCACGTTCAGTGTGCCCATCCATTTCATCTGAAAAATGAGTTTTCAGAAAAAAAAGGTTAGGTTGTCAAGGACACCATGATGATTTAATTTACGGAAGCCTACACCACTGCAGTAGCTGTAGGTGTTAGAATGTAGGTTAACATGTGCCTGTAGCTACTGTTAGCTTTTAGCTGGGGAACAGTATGGTTATAGCATTTAACATCTGAAACATTATTTGATTTAGCTTCACCTGACTGTTACCGGTATTATGTCTTCCATCATTGCTTCCAACAACGTAGTAGCAGTCAACTGTTGCTGCTGCGCCAAAGAAGGCCTGTGAGGCCACTTGCTGGTCTGCCTGTCAGAGTCGCTCCTGTTATTGTGCTCCTTAATTTTCTTATAATCTCATAAGCATACACACACAATAAAGCCTGTACTTCGTCGTCAGTCCATCTGTCATTAGATTTTTTATTCAAAGCTTAATTTTCCGTGTAAACTCAAACTCCCTGACTTATTACTGCATGATACCAGTACGTAGACGGTCGCAGGTCTTTTAAAGAAATAAAACATACATTAGCGAGTAGCGTCAGCTCAACCAATCAGAAATGTTTAGAACTGCAAGCCCCACCCCTTAAGTTCCAGTACTTAGGGAAAGTACTACCTCCCTCTTAGGGACATTTTTGAGATTAAATAAAGTATCCAGAACTTAATTTAGATTCTGGTTCCTGCGGTGGAAACACAGTTAGTCAGTCCACCTATAGGTTCCTAGTTCCTGGGTATAGTTCCTTTGGTGGAAATGTGGCTTTAGACTGTTAAACTGTATTTAATCATTTCTGTTCAAAATTTTTTTGGAGGGCCAGAAACGGGGGACTAAAAATATAGGTCTGCCAATTTGCTTACCCCTCCCCATAACACCACAAGGATATAAAATATCCAAACAAAAAAATCCAATCCAACAAGCTGTAGGCTAATTTAACTTGACAAGAAAAGGCATCTGCAGGTGTCATGCCAAAAAGTTATCTGCTAAAAAGTGGCTTGTTAAAAACCTACCTAATACATCCATTTAAATTGAACTCACAAAATGCACATTTCTACATTTTCCAATCAATGTTCGGCTGAGGATACCTTTTTGGCACACCGCGGTATGGAGTTTACCCTAGAACAAGCAATTGGTGTGGTTAAAAGGGCTTTCTGCTGACAACCCTAGCGCTTGAGAACAGATAATGATGGTTATATTTTCACGCTTTTGAAACGTAAGTTGATATACTTGCCAACATTTTTATTAATTCAAATTTGGCTGGGTGGTTAATATTAACTTTTTCTGTGGTGTGACAAACTCAAAACACAAATGAATGTCTGCTTTACACAATCTTTAAGCTATGAGAAAAGGGACGAAGATGCTATAGTTGTCATAGGAATGATTAGCAATTTACAGAGATCCAGCTGATATAAAACATGTCTAGCCTAGATATTATTGTTGAAGGATAAGTCACTCTTTTTCAATGTTATTTATTTATGAAACGTTATGTATTCACCTTCTCCATTTTCACATTCCGACGCCACAAAAGTGTGTTCTGTAGTAAAGAGGGTGTGTTCTGTAGTCTGTGAGGCTGCAGCTGGACCCTTCTCTTAATTAAACTACTGACGTTTTTCTCAGCGATATAAGATAAATATGCCATTTCTTCCTTCTTGCATCTCTGTCCACACAAGGTGATCTAGCCTCTCTTAGTTGACTCTTGATGCAGGTTCGACCCTGCTGTCAATATAGCGTGTGACGCACATTCAGCCCAACTTGCTCTAATTCCCTAACAAGATGTCTCATTCCCCGGATATCCCATTAAGGATCCCATTAAATGAGCTCAGCTTATTAGCTCCAACAAACTCCACCTCTCAACATCACTGATTTGTACTAAGCAGTTTGTTGCAATAATATAATGTGTTTCACACAAATACTGCTGCCTTGTACAGTATACTTGACGGGGAAAATCTTATTGTTTGTGATTCAGGGGTTAAAGCAGTTTGTCTTTTGTGATTGCTTTGTATTATACACATTATTTAAAAATGTATATGCAAAAGTTTAACTTAGTCATATTCTCACATTTGGTAACACATTATTTTGAGTTTTGTTTGTTAAGACTGACATAACACTGTCATAACCATGATACGACACCTGTCACGAACATTAATGAATATTTATGACTATTGTCATTAGCTGTAATTCGGTAAATAATGTCATGTTTAATGTCAAGTTGAAATTGTTTTGGATCTCTTTGTCATGACAACTTGACATTAAGCAAGATGAAGTTTTTGTTTGTCATGACAATTTTTTGACAAATGCATTTCCAAGTGTCATGACTATTTCACTTGACCTCGACTACAGTGGTAACATTTTAACTTGTCATAAATATGTCATTAAGCTTTATTACGATGTCAAAAGCATTTCTAAGTGTCATGACTATTTTCCTACAACTACAGTGGTACCATTTTCATTGTCATTATATGCTATTTCACTTCAAATGCTATAAAATATTGTAATAAAAGCAACAGACAATATGTCCTTAATTTGACAATTGAACAATACAGAGGGTTTCAGTGCATACTCATAATACTGTATAACAAAAATAAAATACAAACGTAAATACAATGTAACAATAACCAATAAGCTTTTGAGAAATCCAGAACTGTTTTCAAGTTGTTTATATCGTTCGGGTGAATTCAGATTTATATTCTTAATGGCCTAGCCACGAAGTGGCGAAGACCTTATTGTTATTGTTCGTTTTCGTCTTATTATTATTATTTTCATTAAATCAATGTAAACCCCTAGAACCATGTGGTACAAGTTGTGAATTTTGGCACACATGAAGCCTAGGGTCTCACCATCTCTGACACTTATTTTGGTAGGGTCATCTTAAAATGTTAAAGGTCAGGCTAAGGTCAACAATTGGCTTATTTTGGACTTACATATTTGCTCAAAACGTTTGCCTCGTGCGATGGAATTTAAAAACCTGGTATCCCCTGATTCCCTAGAGCTTCCTGAATCCAACGCAAAATGTGGCGTCAAAATGCGTCATCTTAGATTTTAGATTTTAGATTGATTGACATGCTCTTTGGACCAATCCGCACAAAATTACTTTCCCGGATTTTTGATTTTTGAAAACGTTACATAGCCACCGGCTATCGAAGTTGACGACGAAGCGCTTCAACCGATTGACATGAAACGATGTGACCTTTCTCTTCTCTGCCCTGAGCCTAAATAAGAATATTATCAACAATACCCACCGTCTTTGAAGAGCGCCACCTAGAGTTTTCGAAACGTACAAATGGAATATCTCAGGAAGTGTACATAAGATTTACTAGAAACTTGGTATGACCCTTCAGACATAGGTCCCATTGACCCTTAATAATGTTGGTGGGCGTGGCTTACCATTAGCCCCGCCTACTACACTATCAAAAACAGTGAATCAAAAAGTGACACTATATCTCTGACACGCCTCATCCGATTGACAAGACATCTACTCTTAGTATAATGACCCTTCCCAAGTAGTTTAATTGCAATGGCTTTTGTCGTTTTGGAACAGCGCCACCTACAATATCAAAATTTGCTCAAGATCCATGTTTCTGCTAATAACATTTGAAATCTTTAACTGATTTTCAGATATTTCATATCATTAGATTCCTCAGGACCTCCCGAATCCAACGTTATATACCGTAACAATGCATCTACGTAGATTTTCCGCCATTTTATATTTTATACAAACATTTATTTTTCTAATTTCTCTTTCAAATATTATCTTATCTTTGTAAAAATTGGTATAGGTTATCAATCCTCATGAAGTTACTTTTGTGGATTTTGATGCTTTTATGGAACTAGGAGCCCTCTAAGCATTTTAAAATGTTTGAAAACAACTTCATAAAACCTAAGAGTTTTCTTAAAAACTTGACAGATTTGTCTATTCACTAAAACCGTTTATTTCGTGGCCTCTATAGCAGTTAGAAACATGAAATAAAAAGCATTAGAAAGCAAAAAGAACATTAGCTTTCATTTAAAATTTTTGCTTTTTCCATAATTAACAATAATACATAATTTTTTTGTTTTTGTCATCATAAACTGCTGTAGACTACTCAAGCTCATTGTCACTGCCCTCACACAGATATCAAACCTTTAGCATTAGCTTTGGAAACCTTTTTGCAGTCCACACAAGGATAACTATGCATAATAAATAATGCATTTAGCTTCCCTGTGTGTATTTCACAGAATCTTGCTGCATTTCATCAATCACACAATCTAAAACGCTCTCTCGTCGCATCCGTTCTTGAAGGTAGAAGCAAGCAAATGTTGCATCCTGTCTCAATGGGTTAAAAGGGATTTGACTAAAACAACTGACAGATAGATGGTGGCCTATTTTAGTCTTGAAATGATCTTACCGAATTGTTTAATTTCCAACTTTCCTTTCATGTAAATGTAAATAATACATTAATGTCTGACATATGGTTGAAGTTTTTCACTTGTCTAATACTGAGGATGTATAAGAAAGTATAAGGTATATAGGATAAGGTGATGGTTCCTCTCTGGGAACCATCACCTTATCGTGGTGGAGAGGTTTGTCTGTCCCTATGATCCTGAGAGCTGTGTTGTCTGGAGCCTTGTGCTCCTGGTAGGGTCTCCAAGGCAAAGTGGTCCCAGGGGAGGGGCCAGACAAAGAATGGTTCAGAAGACCCCTATGAAAGATCATTCAAGAGGAGATGTTACCCTTCCCGGAGGAAGCCCAGGGCCCCTGTCTGGAGCCAGGCCCAGAGGGAGGGCTCGTTGGCGAGCGCCTAGTGTCTGGGTTTGCCACGGACCCCAGCCGGGCACAGCCCGAAGAAGAAACGTGGCACCTTCCTCCTTTTCACCCTATGGACCCACCACTTGTGGGAGGAACCATAGGGGTCGGCTGTCAAATGGGCGCTGTCAAATGGGTGGCAGTGTAGGTCAGGGACCTCGACGGACCAGACCCGGGCAGCAAAGGCTGGCTCTGGGGACGTGAAACAACACCTCACTGTGGGGGAAGGAGCCAGAACTTGTGCAGGAGGTGGAGCGCTACCATTTTGATATAATGGGGCTTACCTCTATGCACAGTCTTGGTTCTGGAACCATTCTCCTGGATAGGGGATGGATTTTATTCTACTTTGGAGTTTCCCAGGGTGTCAGGCGCCGGGCAGGTGTGGGGATACTAGCAAGCCCCCGGCTGAGCGCCAATACGTTGAAGTTTACCCCGGTAGACGAGAGGGTCGCCTCCCTGCGCCTACGGGTTGGGGGGGAAAACTCTGACTGCTGTCAATGCCTATGCACAGGAGTATCCGGCCTTCCTGGAGACCCTGAATGGAGTCCTGTATGGGGCTCCAGTAGGGGACTCTATAGTTCTGCTGGGAGACTTCAACGCGCACGTGGGCAATGATAAAGACACCTGAAGAGGTGTTATTGGGGGTAACGGCCTCCCGGATCTAAACCAGAACGGGCGTTTGTTGTTAGACTTCTGTGCTAGTCATGGACTGTCTACAACAAACACCCTGTTCGAACATAAGGATGCTAATAAGTGTACGTGGTACCAGAGCACCCTAGGTCGAAGGTCGATGATCGATTTTGTGATTGTATCATCTGATCTAAGGCCGCATTTTTTGGACACTTGGGTGAAGAGAGGGGCAGAGCTGGCTACCAACCACCATCTGGTGGTAAGTTGGGTCAAGGGGTGGGGGAAGACTCTGGACAGATCTGGTAAGCCCAAACGGGTAGTGCGGGTGAACTGGGAATGTCTGGAGGAGGCCCCTGTCCATGAGATCTTCAACTCACACCTCCGGCGGAGCTTCTCTTGTATCCCTGTGGAGGTTGGGGACATAAAACCTGAGTGGGAAATGTTCAAAGCTTCCATTGCTGAAGCTGCGGTGAAGAGCTGTGGTTTTAAGGTCTTTGGTGCCTCAAGAGGCGGTAACCCACGAACACCGTCGTGGACACCAGTGGTCTGGGAAGCCGTTCGACTGAAGAAGGAGGCCTTTCGGGATATGTTGTCCCGGAAGACTCTGGAGGCAGTTGCAAGGTACCGACGGACCTTAAGGGCTACAGCATCTGCCGTAGCAGAAGCAAAACAGCGGGTGTGGGAGACCTTCAGAGAAGCCATGGAGAAATACTTTAAGTCGGCACAAAAGTGTTTCTGGAAAACCGTCCACCACCTTAGGAGGGGGAAGCGGGGAACCATCCAAGCTGTGTACAGCAAGGATGGGACACAGTTGACCTTAACTGAGGAGGTAATTGGGCGGTGGAAAGAACACTTTGAGGAATTCCTGAACCCGACTGACACGCACTCTGTGATCGAGACAGAGTTGGAGGCTGACGAGGGATCATCATCAATTTCCCTGGGGGAGGCCACTGAGGTAGTCAAACAACTCCACAGTGGCAAAACCCCGGGGATAGATAAGATTAATCCAGAAATGCTAAAAGCTTTGAATGTGCAGGGAATGTCTTGGATGACACGCCTCTGTAACATCGCGTGGAGGTCGTGGACAGTGCCAAAGGAGTGGCAGACTGGGGTGGTGGTCCCCCTCTTCAAAAAGGGGGACCAGAGAGTGTGTGCCAATTACAGGGGCATCACACTACTCAGCCTCCCTGGT
>JAODOY010001323.1:0-12943 GCA_025399855.1 Forbesichthys papilliferus
TAGCCTGGCCAATCACAATCTACCAACCGCCCTTTTCATTGGACATAGCCTGGCCAATCACAATCTACCAACCGCCCTTTTCATTGGACATAGCCTGGCCAATCACAATCTACCAACCGCCCCTTTCATTGGACATAGCCTGGCCAATCACAACCTACCAACCGCCCCTTTCATTGGACATAGCCTGGCCAATCACAATCTACCAACCATGACTGCAACAACGTGAAGCTCAATCAATCCATTCATGTTGGGTATCCATGCATCCCTCCTCACAGGTAACCAAGCCTGTAGAGGTGGTGGAAGAGACCCATGTAGACTCCATGGAGACAGAGACAGCGCTCACCTATAATTCCACTATCCTTGCTCTCCAATGTGGAGGTGGGGCTTTGAACATGCCCGGGGCCTCTGCCAGAGAAGGGTCCCGGGCTGGAGCAGGGCATGGGGGTCAGCGCCGGGCTGGTGCCACACGGGGGTAGGGGCGGGGCCAGAGGCCCCCCAGCCCCGGAGCTCAGGGTGGAGAAGGGGCTCTCTGAGCAGGGAGATGCAGTGCTACAGGTCAGAGTGGAGTTGGGACTCCCCCCCTGGGCAGAAGAGTCACTCTGTGACAGACAGGTGGAACAGAAAAGTGCACAGCAAAGTCAGGTACACCATTTATTACTACAATAAAGAATTTACTCTTGCATTATACTAAATTAGAATGTATTACAGAGAATCATAGCTGAGTCCTTACTGTTGCTCAAGTACAATTAAGCAAAACATAGGCGTGTGTGTGTGTGTGTACGCGCATGTCTCTATGTGCATGTTTGTATATGATCAGACATATTTGTTTTTAAGGCAATATATTTATCCAATCCAAACTACTTAATGTTACTGTGGCTAGTCCATTCTAAATTCCATAAGATCCATACGGTCTTTAAATTAACTCTGAATGACTTCATGACATGACGTGTGACATCTCAGATCAAAACAAATGCTTGGCAACACAAACAAACAAACACACAAATCATACACACACACACACACACACACTAACAAGCATGCATGGCCGGACCGGCTATGACAACAACAGAAGAGCTCTGATTACAACACACAGAGGGAATGTGATGTCATTCTCTGCTCTAGTGAGGCCAGACTATCTTTTCATATATATGTCTAGTTACAATTAATATTATTAATAGCAACTAGACATATATATGAAAAAATAAGAAAAAAAATAAGCATAACTCGAGTGGGGGGGGGAGAAGTTCCGTAGGCAACCTACCTAGGGATGAAAAGGTTAAAATTGAGTAATAAATAAGATAATAGGAAGAAAATAGGTAGATAATCTTCAATCTTCAAAGAACATTTTGCAACAATGGAATAATGCTGAGTAATGTTTTCTTGCACCACTGGGGTCGGTGGTTCAGCTGTATGGGATGCTGGTTTTCCCATTACCAACCAAGCATTTCCCCAACTCTGAGCCTATGAGAAGGCACAGCAGAGGCGACGCGACTCGTTGCTATTCCCTTTAAGCTCTACGCTCATCTATCTATGCCAGGACAACCCACATTCCTCTTACCAGGCTCTTTATCTCAGTGAATCTGACTGTATCTGGAGCTCAGGTGGTAAAAATGAGGCTGGGAAAGTGGGCCAGGGCTTGGCAATGTATAGACACAGATATGGCATAATAGCATGCACAATTACTATGACAACCACGTCACTACCCTAAACATTCGTTATAGAATCGGAGCGCCTAGTGGAATAATAAGAGCTCAGAATACGTTATATTCCCCTGCTATAAGGTTTCATCACGTCAGCCCTTAAGAGGACATTCAATTTATGTCCGTAATTCCCTATGTGGTTGAAATCAGTGTTACCACAATTATTCAAAAGCACATAATAACAGGCAAAACTGTCTTCGGAACAAGAAGCCATGCAAAAGTCACTCTCTAAAATCCCAGTGACAGCCAGAAGATAAAATCCTCCCGTATCATAAATCTCACACCACTCGGTCGTGACAGGAGCCAGACAGTGGATCAATATGCCGCCCTACCTTTTTATCCCTTCTGTCTTCCATAGGTGAGCCAGTTATGTCAGGGGTTGCTTCTCCCAGTAAGAAGCATAGTCTGGTCATCAGTTCCTGGGTAGAAAGGGAGGAGCCCAGATGGGGCTCCACGTGGATGTCTGGAACATACAGGACAGACGACAGGACAGACAACAGGGCAGACAACGGAAAAACGTTAGCAAGCTAACGCCGATCCTTCTGCCCGGCAGCAGGGCTTGGCCGGTGGAAGGAGCGTGTCCGCAGGTCTGCGTGACCCCGGCTACTCTCATTAGCGATGCGCAGAGAGCTTGTGTTGCGGCTGAGACAGAGGCGGCAGTGAGAGGTTTGTATACGCACTGTGCCCTCACGTCGGCACTGGCAGCTCGGAGACTAGTTGTGAATGCCAATGAGCTCAGCGTGATGGTCTCTAACGCAGAAAGAAGGCGTGCCCTGGCTGTTGCCTAGTCTGTAGCTACCGTGGAAATTGGCTGACACACACCATGTGTTCATTGCATTTATTCCTGTACAAGGTTCCATGATGCTTTGACCTCCAGCCACCAGATGCCCTGCGATCGCCACTCTCTGATAGCCAACGCTAAGAAATCAGTAGTTTTAATGCATGTCCAAAGTCTGTGCTAATTTTAGCCAATTTTGTAATTTCATAATTCGACTTCTCAACCCACATTCAGCACAATCTATAGAGTAATGCGGATGTTGAATGAGAATGTAAACATTGACTGAAAGGAATGAGAGGCGTGCGTGCGTGCGCGCACACACACACACACACACACACACACCCACACAACTGGGTGAAAGCACTCATTAATTCATGCATTCATTTTTCAATCTCCTGTCTCCCTTTAAATGTGCTGATTTGGAACACAGTTATGCCCAACCCAGCTGTGTATCAAAAGAACTCTAGATCTAATAGGATAAATCTAGAGGATAAATGTCAATTAAACAAATTTAAATAATTCAACAGTAAAAAACACTGTTGAATAAATGTGTGGTTATGAGCTGTTTAGCGAGAGATTGCATGTGTGTGTGAGTGAGAGAGAGAGAGAGAGATGTTTAAAATAAAGGCAGAAAGAGAAGAATCAAAGTTAGCTAAGCACTAAGATTTAAAATGGTATAATATTATGACAGGAACACTAAATGTCCACTCCAACACTGTCCATCAAATCACCCAGCAGTTGCCATTGGAAACGGGAAGCTGAGAGGTGCCTGGCAACTAGAATGGAAGATGCTTCATATGAATCGTGCAGCCTTGGGCCAGGCTTCTGGTCTCAACATACACACAGGTACTGGGATAGGCTGGGTATTTACAGCATTATTGCTAGCATGTAACTGATCAATAAGAACTTATACTGATAAGATACACATGGTAACAATATAACATACAGCATGTCTACTACACTAATGAATAAATACATAATAATCCCAAATACAAATATTACACAATGTTTTTACACTAAACAAACTATGACACACACACACACACACACACACACACACACACACACACACACACACACACACACACACACCTTCCTCTAGCTCATTTAAATTCCTCATTCTTATATCAGCTACTGAGCAGTTAATGGCAAACAGATAAATGACACACACACACACACACACTCAATCTCTCACCTTTTGGGTCTGTCTTGCCACGACACGAGGCAAAGACAAGAGCGTCTCTCGCATAGGAAGATCCATAAGCATACTCCGGCTTCCTTACCAGTCCTTCAGCCAGCGCAGAGAGAGAGAGAGAGAGAGAGAGAGAGAGAGAGAGAGAGAGAGAGAAGGAGGGAGAGATTCAGGGTGGAGACAGAAGGATATGAAAGAAAGTGTGTGAATGAGGGAGAGGGAGAGAGAGAGAGAGAGAGAGAGGGAGGGTATAGAAAAAACGACTAAGCTTCCACAGATGAGATCTGTGGTGCAGAATTTGAATTGTGTCCCATGAGTAGAGCAGAGCATGTGGGAGCCTCACACAGCAACAGCACAAGACTCACTGTGCTGTGGGTGTTTATCTATTACATAGTAGCATTGCATTAGTGTGTGTGCGCATGTGTGATAGTTTGCACATTTGTATTTGTTTGTATGGTATGTAGTATATGTTGTCAGGCTGTGCAATAGGGGTTATACGGATGAATTGCATAGAGGTATCTTTATCTAAATCCTTAAAGAATTGAAAATATACCGTCAAATCAAATGTTCTGTAGAAAACTAAGGCTTGTGCTACTTTCTGTGCCAAATATGGTTAAAGATATTAAATCTTATATGAGGATACAAGCTAGAAACTGTCATATGCAGTTCAATTGCCTAATTGACAAATTAGTATATTGAACTGTATTTATGCTGCACAATCTCATCATGGTCATAGAACACTTAGGTACCATCAAATTGTATGTTGGTACCTAAGTAATCCAACGTGTTCTCTATTTGTAGTATCGCATGATAACAATTCATTTTAGCTTGAATTGTCATATTTTTCAGAGACACGCTGCCATCTGGTGGTGGTGTAAGTAAACTGTACAATATCATTTCAGAGCATGTTTCTTGGGTTTGGCTGACATTTAACATAATGTATAATGTATTCAAATCATTAGTCGATTTACAGCCAGTTATATCACCCACCTGGGGACCTGGGGAAGCAGGTGCGTGATGGTACTATGCAGGGCTGTCGAGGGAGCAGAGGGGAGGAGGGCAAAGATATGGAAACACCCTTGGTTAGCCGTGATCGAGTTCCTGGTCGTTCAGTGCAGGTGGTGCCTTGGTCAATAATGTGTGTACCACCACCACAAGCTTTCTGAAAGGTATGGGTGGAGACCTCACCACCTACATGGAAACACCACATGCAATAACTTAAGGTTCAATAAGCTTTTATCCCATAAAAAGCAGGCAAGAGTATACTTCCATCTGGTGGCATGAATACTAGCCTGGTGTAGCCAGACCATGATTTCACTAGGTCTGGCCACGCTCCATTGGAACGTGTTTGCAGTCGAAATCTCTAGTTCATTTTGAAACTATTGGACAGCGCTGAACCAATCGCCGTTGCTACAGTTGTTTTGATCGCCTCATCTAGTTCTACTGCTATTTAGAAACACGCTTGACTTCAACCACCACCATTGGGGGGAGGGGGACTTATCCATCACAATTTGCATAGCTAAAAATGGCTCATTCTGAATGTAAACATTAAATTAATCAAAGAATGAATCAAAGAATGACTTAATTAATCGTACACACACCCTTTTAACAGAAATGATATGCATGACTCCGTGTTATCCTTGTTATCACAATCATTTAGGCTATTTAGGTTCATTCAGGTTTGGGTTTCTTGTAGGACAATTATTGTTTGATACTTGTTAGCCTACTACATAATCTTACACTGTGATTATGCAACATATCGAAACATCCGCAGCAGAAAATGCATATGAGATACATAGACCCATAGCCATATAACCATGTGCTGTCAGTATCGACAACCTATTTAAATGAGACTGGCACTTTTCAATGTTTCTCTCAGTTCTTATCAATTGGAGCAGCATATTATTAAAAATGAATGAGTGACATGCTTGCTCTAATACTGGGACCTACATCCTACCTCTGCTGCATGGTTTTCATTCTTCTGTGTACTGTGAATTTAAGGTGAGACACTTATATTCACACTTAAAATCACACTTTTCACTTAAATTCACACTTAAATTCACACAATTTGCCTGAGAACGTAATCATATGAAAATGTAATTATGCTTTCTCAAAGAGTATGTGGGTAGCAAGGATATTAGGAGAATTGTAATTTATTCATGAAAATTTGCCTGGGCAATTTTCAGGCATCGTCTTTTTTTATTGAGAGAGGAAAATACTTTTCTAGGTCAGAATGTAGGCTTAACCCACTCAAACTTCTCCTGACACACTTAAATACATGAAGGACGTGGACACACGTGAATTAGGCTAATTGAATTGGATCTGCGTGACTCACCCAAGAAAAGAGAAACTGAACGTCCCTCTCAAATAATACAAGACCTATTCATCACTAAATTAAATATTTCTAAACGTATAGGTCTAATAATAATAATAATAATAATAATATATAATAATATAATGTAGCCTCTACATAAACAAACACAGGCACGCACACACAATTAGCTATGCTATACTGTTGACTAAATTTACATTATTGCTTAAATTATAATCATTCACTCAGAGCAGTCTTTTAGTAGCCTATCTACTGGTTCCATAAACAAATTATAACAGTAATGTAATATATGTATTGCTGCCTACATATGCAAATCGGCATAGGTTTGAGTGTTTCTATAGTACAGAGACTAATGTATATAGCATTAGAATACAAGTGTATAGGCTTACTTGAATCTCTATTGCTCTTGTCTTGTCCACCTTTTCCTCGTCTGTCGCGTTTGTTTCCAAACATTGCTCGAAACATATCTGGGCAGATCGTGCTGCTAACATTTGACGGAGTGCGTATATTTGTAAAAAGCAATATCTCTGGTATCTTGCTTCCTACCAACTTCGATGCTACAAATGATGAATGCAATATCAAACTTGAACCACTATGGGGAAGTCACGAGGTATGTTCTCATCTTCAACATGCACAGTAGTCTATTATAGCCTACATATCTGTATGTGTGTGAGACTGACATTGATACATCCACGGTGACGACTCTGGATTAGTGCAGTCACTTATACACACACTATATATTTTAATGCAATCGTCCAATGAATCAATTAGGTTAAACTGGTGGTCTAACTGTAATTAATTGGTCCGTATACTTTTATGTGGTCTAAATCGCATTTACACCTTCCTCACCCTCAGAGGGCGCAATGTTACCAGTTTGACCTGAGCCCTCGTTCTGATTAAATAAATGACAAATCCTCATTCCTCACTTGATCTATGGTCTGCAGCATGGCCCAGCATCAAGCAAAATCGACACGTTATGTGAGTGTATTTTGATGAAGTGTGGTGGAAAAATAATAATAATATCTAGATCTGAATAAATTGAGAGACAGCAGAACTTGTCTTTGTTGGTTTTATTTAATTCTTGCGAGAATGGTACAACCCTTACAGAGTGTCTAATCAGTCTAGCAGGGTCGGTCCGCCATATATTTATAGTAACAGGCAGCTGCGACCTAACCGCAAAAATGGGTAAGAACAGGAACCTCCTTACTGCTATCTCGCAAGGAGGTGTTATCTATGTTTCCAGAGACAGATAGGTAGAAGAGTTGGGTAAGCATATGTCAACAGATGTCAAGAAGGGGAATCAGAGGAGCCTCTGAACTTGTCTTGCACTTTGGTCAAAGGGTCACACTGTATAACATTCATAGCACAATGAAGAATACATGTGTTTAATTGTTAAGATAACATTTTGTCACTACAGAAGTCATGGCTATCCTTTGAGCAAAATATCAACAGAATTTTGCGGCATCTATCGGTTTGTTAAAATGTAGTTTATTTACGAGGATTATCCGATTATCTCAGTTTCCACTTCTGCTTCGTTACTTATAGAAAAATCAAAGAAATGTTCACAGAAGTGAACTCGTTACTGGACCATGGTGCACTGATGTTGTTAACAATGTCTTTCATAGTTATTGGACAATAGCCTAATCTTACTTTGCATACTTGTTGATATTGACATTGTTATTCCCCAGAATTTTTTGTTTTTATTTTTACTTCAAATAAAAGTTTTTCCTTTTATGATGAAATTGTATTTCCCATTTCCAGCTCCTGACCTGAGCTAACCTGAGGACGAGTTACATTGTAAATATATCAATTTTTATCAATATTGTCCTTTCATCAAACTCCTTGAGCAATTAGCCTACCCTTTAGCCAGTTTTACCCATTATTCAGTGTATTTAAATTATATGTTGGAGACATTGTAGTCATCAGATTATGCTATCAGAATGATTTGGAAGTCATTAATACATGCTTTAATTATTGCAGCCAAGTTACATAGGGGGACAGATTTTGACAACATTGATATTGCCTGAAACTGTCCCGCCTTTCAAATGCTGTTACTTTTAATGAATATATTTTAATTATATGTTGTACACATTCTAGGCATCTGTATATGCTAGCAGAATGATTTGGAAGTCAATACTACATTCTTTAATTCTTTGCAGCCAATTTACATAGGGGGACAGATTTCGGCAACATTAATTTTGCCTGAAAATATCCCCCCTTTCAAATGCTGTTACTTTAATCAATGTATTTAAATTCTATGTTGGATACATTGTAGGCTAAGATTATATTAGTAGAATGATTTGGAAGTCATTAATACATTGCAGCCAAGTTACATAGGGGGACAGATTTTGGCAACATTGATATTGCCTGAAACTGTCCCGCCTTTCAAATGCTGTTACTTTAATTAATGTATTTTAAATATAGGTTGTTCATATTCTATGTCTTTGTTTATGCTAGCAGAATGATTTGTAAGTCATTAATACATTTTTTAACACTTTGCAGTCAATTTACATATGGGGACAGATTTCCCGCGACATTAATTTTGCCTGAAATTATCCCCCCTTTCAAATGCTGTTACTTTAATAAATGTATTTAAATTATATGTTGGAGACATTCTAGGCATCAGATTATGCTAGCAGAGTGATTTGGAAGTCATTAATACATTCTTTAATACTTTGCAGCCAAGTTACATAGGGGGACAGATTTCGGCAACATTGATATTGTCCGAAACTGTTCTCCCTTTCAAATACTGTTACTTTTAATGAATATATTTTAATTATATGTTGTACACATTCTAGGCATCTGTATATGCTAGCAGAATGATTTGGAAGTCAATACTACATTCTTTAATTCTTTGCAGCCAAGTTACATAGGGGGACAGATTTCGGCAACATTGATATTGTCCGAAACTGTTCCCCCTTTCAAATGCTGTTACTTTAATCAATGTATTTAATAGTGTCCTTGATGCACTTTCGTTTACACTCTAGTCTAAGCAGAATAACCAGAGCTGATGTGAAGCCAAGAAGATTAAGACAAAACATCATGCCTTCCTGGTGAATAGTTTCCTTAGGTCACAAAAGGGTTGCATCTTCTGATACAGTATAGATCTAAAGCTGCTGCCTTGGCTTTTGGGTTTACATAGAGATGCTAAATTGAATCTTCTTTGCACTTTGTAACTCTCACTTCACTTTAGAGTCCAGATTGACCTACACTTAACCCCGGTGACTATATGATGCAGTAATGATAATAAATAGCATTTACTCTGGATTTTTATTTGGGTCTCAAATCCCTCCAACACCGAAGTGACTGCATTTCCCAGGTGCACATATAGGCTCCACTCGCTAGTGCCTATGTGATAAACTGATAACCTGACTATACAAATCAAATCAGTGGCCAGGACAGATATGCATCATTTATTAATAATGCTGATATGCTGTGTATAACTGTTAGCCTTGGTAGATATATTTCCAGGCTGTTGGTGTCTGCAGTGCATACTCTTCATCCAGATAATTGGTCCTGAGCCAGACCATATTATGTTTTATATCTGGCAGTGTTTGCCCTATGCTAGTTGGAGGAATGTGCATGCTGTGAAAGAGATGTGTTTAACACGATTGTTATCTTTAAAATCAAAGATGCAAACAGCTGAAAAAGAACACCACTTGAATTAGTGTCTTGTCTTTTTAAATTAATCATGACTATGGTTATGGGCACTCAACAGCTGTGGATCATCATGGCAATTGAACATAAAACTTAGTTGCAAAGTATTGTAGAATAACAAAGCCTCTAAGTATGACAAATCATTGTCTGAGATGGGCAATTCTGCTCTGCCTATCAAGACCAAAACAAGTAAGGCTAAAACGCTGCAACATGAACATAATTGTTAGATCAAGTGTGTAAATTAACCTAGCACCTAACAGTTTACCAATTTTTATTTTCATGTACAACATGTAGAAGAAAAGTAAAATGTACGGACATTTTTTTATTTTCTTTGATCTGAGAATTCTCATCAGAGCTCCCTAAAACAGATAATATTGCCATCAAAAATACTAGAATCATATTAGTGTTTAAAATGTAGGCGTGAGTGCATGTGGTCAAACTATCACAAACAACTTATGTGTTAAAATACATTAGTTTATTTATACAAAATATTAAATTCTACAACATCCTAAAAAAAAAAAAAGAAATGACATAATGTGACATCTAATAATGGCAACTGTTAAGTGAATTGATACTGAAAACCATGAATTGGCTTCTACTAAACAATTACATTAACATCTCAATAACAGCACAATATCTTTGTGCAACAACCTCACATTTATAATGGCTAAAGTGGCATCTGATCTACCAGTATCAAATTAAAACAAAACTGTTTTAACACCATGAACAGCTCACTTGACCTGTCATACAGATATATAAAACATGAATTTAAAGAGTAAAAGGTCACTTTAAAAAGGTGTATGAAGCTGTGACGAAAGATTATAACTGGTATAACCCATTACATTTTCCTGTAGTCCTGTTTTCAACTAGAAGGAAAAAAAACAACATTAAAATACAAATCTCGATCCAGACAGCCAGAATGTCACCTCTGCAGTCAAGGGAAGAGATGTAACAAATCAAGCTAACATCTCCAAGAGCCAATGGGTGCCTGATTTGAAAAATGTTGGAGCCAGGCTCAAGAATTGTCCAATGATCCAAAAAGTGGATTTTATTCATCCATCTTTTCGTCGCCCTGGTAATGCCTGTACTCTGGTCTGAGTTCCCAAGTGTTCTTGTGAGTTCCTTTCACATTGTAGATGCCAATATCACGCAGAATTTCCTTCAGGTATATCTGTACAAAGTAAGAACGTGAAATTATTGTACACAGTATACATGTTTACAAGTAGTAAGAGCTTTACGATTTTAAATACAGTTCGGTAATTTAGTGGAAGCTTTTATCCAGTGACTTACAATGAGCACATATATGCAAGAAGCAGGTAGAGGGTTAAGCATCTTGCTCAAAGATGCTTACAGGAAGGCCATTTCCAGCCAAACAGCCAGATCACATGTATGTGAAACCAATTGATTTCTTAGTAAGGGCCTATGTCCACCAAACACCTTTTTAGCGCCGAGAGCACCTATTTTAAATACCAACCATATTTGGTTCAGCTAAGACATTTTTTTTTCTTCCAGCTAAAAAAACGCAGAACGCCCACAGCATTTTTGCGCCGAGGGTGCTCAGGAGTCTTCATAGTCTATAGCAACAAGCGCTGAGAAGTGCTCTGAAAATGAAGTCGACGGTGCTTGGTGGACACAGGACCTAAATGCCTATTGTGCCCTGGCCTTACCACGGGCTGCTTGGTGATGTCCACCAGGTCTTTGATGTTGTAATACTGGTGCTTCTCAAAGGCAGAAAACAACATATCCAACACCTGCTGCTTGTCAGCCCTTGCCCGCTTGCCCTCTTCCTTCTTCTTCCTGTCATATTCAAGCTGTGGCAAAAGGGTACAGGAAGTTGCATGAGCGCTGTACATGCTGCAGTATTAGGGAGGCAAAATGGATGTTTTGAAATAAGAATGACATATTCGTAAAAACACAAATGTATGCCTCGTTACATTATAAGAGTGGTTGGCCACAGGTTTGTAGTTGTTGGTGACAGCCTTTTCCAACTGTTGAGACAACCTGCCAGGCTTGGAGGACTCTTCAATTTGTATCCTGCCACACAATAATAACCATCACCGCCAAGCCAAAAAATATGACTTCAGTCATGCGTTCAGATCCTATAATAAATAATGAGCACTAACATTGTTTAATAGTACATGCATAGTAAGCCGTACATTTATTAACAATATTGTAACAAAACTGCTACATACAGTAGACAAATATTACTATTGTTCTTCAAGGCATGCCTAAAGTTTGATTTATTCAGCACCGTTATCCAGATTCATACCTCAGAGAGCCTAATCTGGTTCCTCACACGAACGCCAACATGACTCACCTCTTCAGTCTCATGTAGCTCTCGCTAACAGCAGGTCTGCATTCTGCTCTCTGCACCACAACTCCCTCCAAGGCTATTTTATCTACAGATGAAGATAAATCTTAGTTGAGAATGCATGTGCTCCATATTTTGTAGAGTCTATTTATTAGATGGGTTGAGGTATGCATGTATGTGGATAAATACTTTTTTTTCTTTTCGACACATAACCCCCAAATATATGTAGTTCATAGCACATAACTAAGCTACAAAACAGCTGCACAACTTGTTGTTAGAGTTTGCTACACAAATGTAGTCTAGCCAAAATGCAAACACAAAACTGAAATATAAAGAAAAGGAAAAGAAAGAAAACCAATCCTTCATCCTAAAACACTTTAATTAATGCTAGTTACATCATTCTGGTTCAATCCAGCCATAGCCTGAAGACAAGGATTTTCCTCAAAAACAGAAATAAAATTTTATGAAGTGTCCTGAATTTATCACTTTTGATTTCACCATAACTTCTGGTGATAAGTCTATTTTTCACCATTACAAATAAGTCTATCTACATTCTAAATGTTAAAAAGTATTCTACCTGCTTACCCATACAGCATTGGCAAATATATATTTTGGTGGGTATCTACAATTAGTTCTTAAATAACATTTTGTGTGAAGATCTACAGATGTACATTCACAATGGATCATACTTTGCCTTGTGTTCCACACAAATAGTCCTCCAGCCACCACTGTAAACATATATATAAAATACTCCCATCTCATCCCATAAAACCTATTTCCCATCTGACTGGGAACTCAATGTGCAATTCCTCCAGCCAAAGACAAGTCCCTTAGCCTATATTAAGGTAACACTACCCCCCTTTAGAAGTACCTAGGAGCAGCACCTATCAAAGCATATGTAGATCTGTAGTAGCAAAAAATCTCTCTCTCTCTCTCTCTCTCTCTCTCTCTCTCTCTCTCTCTCTCTCTCTCT
>JAODOY010001324.1:0-12942 GCA_025399855.1 Forbesichthys papilliferus
TTAGTAATAATCATAAAGGTGACTAACGGCCTATAGGAGTTTAAATAGACTCATATAAACGTAGTGGTGCCCCTTTTTATTTCATATAATTATGAAATATGAATTATGAAAAATATTCAAAACTCGTAGGTTGACAACACTACATATTGTAAGTACAAACTTACTAATGCTCATGGAGGTTTCGAATGAAGCGCAATAATCCAAAAGTGTTTTCAGGGTATGGCTTCTTCTTGCTATCCACCTCCTGGATTACATCAGATGGGAACTGGAGCATCAAAACAAATGGAACAAAAGATCAAGCAGCATTTGGGATGGACAGACTTAAAAATGCATAAAACAATATCTCTCTTTCACCTTGTCTTTCCACTGATTGCACGTCACTCCTACATGTTCATCCAGTTCTTGAATTAGTTTCTGGTCAGCATTACGACAGTTCGCCATCTCCTTCTCATTACCAACCTTGCTTAAGTATGCCACTCTCCTAACAAGACAAGATCATTTACATCAGAGGACATTCTTTAAATAACTCATGGGGTGGCAGTGTTAGAGCAGGTCATCTGACGATAGAAAACATATTGGTTCGATCCCCTGTACCTCCTGGCTAAGTGTAGAAGTGTACCTGAACAAGAATGTGTTGGATGGCACCTTGCATGGCTGACACCACCACTGGTTATCTACATATAGTAGGCCACAATGTGTGTGAATGTGAGTGTGAATCCTACATAGGGCTTTGAATGGCCTGTAGGCTTGAAAGAACTCTATAAATCCAGTCTGTTTAGCAAGTCAGAAAAGAAGTATAAGCGGCTCATGTAATAGTGTTGTTCTTATTTAAACAATGAATACTAAGACAGGTGCAGCCTAAATGATCAAAACCATATGAGAAGTTAAGAATGCTGAAGTGCTAGCCTACTTGTCACTGGACCAGAAGAAGGGATGAGTCAAACACTCGTCCACTGTTGGTCTGTTCTTTGGGTCATCACTGATCATCCCCTCAATAAGATCCTTTGACACCACGTCCTGAACATCCTCCAGGCTGTACAGCCCTTCGTAAATGTTACTGTCACATTTAAAGCCTTTACCAAATGGATGATGTCCTCCAGAAAGGATGTAATATATCAACATCCCAGCAACCTTATGGGAATAGAAGAAAATCTATAAATAAGAAGTCATTTTAACATGCTTTTCACACTTTCACACAGGCTTTTCTCATAAAAGAACATAAACCTGGATATCAGTGCTCCGTTTATAAGGTATGTTTTCCTCTTCGTCTAAAGTCTCCTTGGCCTTCCAGCATTTTGTTCCTGCGCTGCTTGTGTGTATGGTGGTTTGTCCTTTGGATAACTGTCTGCTTATACCAAAGTCTGACAGTTTTGCCTTCCCCTTAACATCTGTAGGGAGAATAGCAGACTAAATATTCTTGTCACATTTATATTGGTGAACTGCTACTTTAGTAGCATTAGACTTATTTAAGATATAACTTACCTATCAGTACATTCTGAGGTTTGATATCTCTGTGGAGAATGTGAGGATCTTGAGAATGTAGGACATGTAAACTATTGAGAACTTCAAGTGCAAGTTCTCTTCTAAATGCAGTGAGGGCTTTTTTTGGACATTCACAGGTGATATATTCCTCCAAAGTGTATTCACATAGTTGAAGTAGGAGGTAACCAAAGTTCTCGTCTTCTTCGAAGTCAACATATCGAACAATTGATGAGTGATCTAGTTCTGGAAGGCGTAAAAATCCCTCCTCATTCTTCAATACCTCATAGTTGGATTTAGACATTCTCTTAACTGCAACCTCAGTGCCATCATCTCTCAGCCCCAGGAAGACCTCAGTTCCATCACTTCCTTTTGCAATGCGGAAATCCACATGATTCACATACATCAGGCTTCCAACCTTTACTTTCCTTTCCTCTGTGTTCACAAGTTTATCCAGGTTCTCCCTCCATCTTTTGCTGTTTCTGAACCACTTCTGTGACTTTGGTGAAGAAGGAGCACATGTTTGGAATGGCTGGACATTTGACCTTCCAGCCGCAACAGCTTCCTCAACAGGAAGTGCTGGTGATTTACTAGCTGCATCTTCTGGTGTCTGCTTTTTGGGTTTTCGTTTCTTTTTTTTTTTTTCTTCTTGGATAGAGACATCTCTGTATCGTTTTGTACATGTTCTTCACACGCTAAACTCCCTATTTCTAAATACTTCTGTAACTGTCTAATCTTTTTTTTCAGATCGTCATTCTTCTGCATATCTGCCAGTGTAAGTACATCATCAGGCACTGAACGTATACCTTTTGATTTCAAAATGGTACTGGCATGGTCAAGAGAAATAAGGTTTGCCAGTATGCCATATGTCATGAGTTTGAATGCATGTTCCTTTTGAAAAGGAATGATCGCTGTGCAAATTTTTTCAGTGAATGCCTGATTCCATCCATGCTTATCTTGAGTTTTTTCTGTAATTACATAAATTGTATCCAGGATATTATATTCTACATTAAATATAGGATATATTTTGTTTTTGGACAGAAGACCAAGTAGATTGTGGATAAGAGACTGAGAAAGATCATTTGGTATGTCCTCCATTGTGCACAGAACAACATTTATACCTGGAATAGTTGCAGCCTTCAAGTTGGCATTACAAAGCATTGGAAAGCGTCTTACGACATCCTCAATATAGACATTTATTTTTCCATTGTCCTTCAGCCACTTAATACTTTTCTGACGGTAGTTCACATCATTTGGTCCAGTAATAGTAAGAAGAACATCAATTATCATCTGGTGTGTCTGAGGGTCTTCCAGCAACATGTGACTTTCAAACATTCTGAAAACTTCTTCTGGGGTTTTCTGCTGCACAGCAATTGCCAGGTTGACAAAATGTTTTGTTTTGGTACAGCGTTTGTCACCATTGGATGCAAGCTGTTCTACAATTTCAGATATTTTTCCATTTATAAGTGGAGCTTGAAGGTCTGGGAAGCCCAATATTGTTGCATATGCACCTGCGTGGATCAGTGCTTTCATTATATCATCTCTGCCATATTTGGCAGCAATTTGAAGTGGTGTATAATTCTGTACAATATCATTATTTCCATTTGGGTTAGCCATCATTGACAGTAATCTCCTCACAAACCCAATAGGAGTTTTGAATAATGATACATAATGCAGAGGTGTCAAGCGATTATTAGAAGTCTTGTTCACGTCAGCATGCTCTTTCAGAAGGAATTCACAAATATCCTCTTTGTGAAATGCAACAGCAGCAATCAAAGGCGATATATGATCTGCACACTCCTTGCATGGATAAAGGCCATTAATATCATTCTTTGCTTTTAGAGATTTTTTTAGCTTCTTTAGATTATTTGCAATTATATGCTGTATTATTGGATGCGTTTCATTTACAACAGGGTTGGTAACGTTGATCTGAAAGGTGATATTTTTATTTATTTATAGATGCATGTTTATATTGGTAGAAAGGCATACATTTTTTAATCAACAGTGTAAAGTTAATTTTAATTATTCATGTAATTATGTATTATTATATTATAATAATGTGAGTGAATGGCAGTTAGAAATTACTCTTTTTAGTTTTTATTAGCATTTTCCATACTATCCCACCTTTTTCAGGAATTGGGTTTGTAATATTTTAATCTAATATGAAAACAATATTATTTACCTGGATGGACATTATAACAGTATTCTGTAGCTCTACACTGCAGCACACTGTCTCCAACCGAGCAGCTCTCTATGACCTTTGACCAGGTACACAACTGATCAAATAAGGCACTGTAAATCTGTATGCTGGAGCAACTGGGAGAAATGTTAGATTCAGATTAGACACATTTAATTGTTCTTACATTTTATAGAACACTATAATATAATCTGTAAAATATGAATATTTTCACTGTATTATATTATGGTTAATTCAGATGAATTAAGAAACCATGCACTATACTGTATGTACTTATAATAAGACTTCTGGACATTATGGTGGGCAGTCCAAATTAATTTGTTAATTTCAATTTAGTATCTTTACAGTATATAAAGAGGATTTTGGATTTGAGTTACGTATATTCTTTTTAGATGTCTCTGAACCCCATAACATTTTTATCCCCATATACATTACAGTATGTGGTATGTTTACCACCTGTTCTACCAGACAGCAGCCGTCATACATTGGCAATGGTGTAAATAATATTACAAGTTTGTATCTGCCTTTTTATACAACATCAAAATACCCTAATCTATAGCCTACATGTACGGACGGTTCTCTATAAGTATCGTATTTGTATTAACTAAAGTACGTAAATAGGTTATTAGGTTGAATACACTTAATCATACTGTACGTGTTAGAATAGGCTACTCATAAGAAAAAGAAGAAATAAATCATACTTTATTAATCCCCTTTAGGAGAAATTCATTCTCTGCATTTAACCCATCCCCGAAGGGAGCAGTGGGCAGCCACTCGTGCGGCGCCCGGGGACCGACTCCAGATTGAGGCCAGTCTCTGGTCAACAGCACTGACTGGAGGGTGAATCTGACATGTTTTAATATGAAAACAATCGTTTTTTGTTTTTGTTTTGGGGAGGCGGCACAAAAGCTTTTAGGGTAGAACCATGTAGAACCATGGCTATCTGTCTGCAGAGATGATCCCTTATCAAAACCAGACTGGAAACTTCAGTGTTCAGTAGGCCTACACTGGATAACAGCCAGGATAAATTAACTCTTTTTCTTTTACAGTTTATTTAAAAGGTATAAGCAATTGTAAGCTAATGCACATTTTGTGAAATATCTCCTCGCAGTTTAACTTTCTGTGTGTGCTGAAAAATATAATCTGGTACTTCTTTACAACGCTGGCTCAATATATAGGAACACAAAGTGGTGCAGACCACACACAACAACATATCCTAACCAAGGCTCATTGATGCATGTGTAGGGAACACAGTTCTGTCAAAACGGGGGAAACCCCCCCCCCCCCCCCCCTTTTCCCTATAGGAATCATATCACACGAGGAAGCCATCTTGTGTTTATAACACATACTGTATGTAGGCTATACATTTTCTTTTAATTATTATAAGGAACTAAGGGTGCAGCTAAGGGCAATTCATTTGACCAATATGTTATATGTGACGTATGTCTTTTTCTTTCTTAGGTGTATTACATGTGTAGTTGACACACAATTTACAACCGTGATAAATTTAGCAACATTCCCACCCCTGGCGAAGGCACCAAGTCAGGTCAATACAAAAGTGGGTGCGACTACCGACAGCTTAAAAAGCTGACCCTTGCTTCCCTCAACCTTTTCGGTGTTCCAGATTTCTGAGCTTCTGACCTCTGAGAGAATACACGATAGGCCCCCTCCAGATTTTCTCCACCAGCCAGTTTCGCCTGCGACATCAGTTGACGGTAAAAGACAAAGAAGGCCTGAGTTTCAACTAACATTGATCAACAGGGCTGATCAAGACCGACACAACCATGTCTCCGAAAGCGTCAACATGACCCTGTTGCAACCGCTGCAGCAAGCCGAACCAGGGCCACGTCAGGCCCCGGACTCATCGCACCGATGACGCAACGGAAGGAGCCAACCAGGGCTGACTATGCAACAGAGAGAGGGTGAGCAACAGCAACCCAGGCCAGGTGTAGACAAGCGGGAGAGGAAGAGAAGCAGTCACCCACTGATGTGAGGCAACTGTGTCCGACAAGGATGCAGAGAGAGTGGCAAAGGCAACACCGAGCCCCAAAGCCATTGCTACTACGGCAAGCACGCCATACCATCACGCCGAGCCCCCACACACCAAGAAAGGGGGGAGGGGGGGAAGGCTACACGGAGCCAGCCGGCTCCCATGCTGGCCAGCTAACCCACTTGGCCCATGCAGGACAAGAAGGCATCTGAAATAATAATAATATTTGAGTTGTAATAGTATTCTGCACCATAAGTAGCCACAACCCGCTACTAGGGCTGTCCCAAATACCATTTGATTTTTACAGGTTTCGAATCCTTAATGGTATTTCCAAACGAGTATTCAAATACTCTTTTTTTAAAACACCATTAAAAACACTCAACTATAATTAATAAGTAATACCTATAATAGTATTGTTATAGTACCTTTAACAGAAGCAATCTTTGTTTTCTAGCTTCAGTGAGCACACATGTAAACATAGCTATGCGCTCAAAATGGCCACTTTGATTGACACGTCAAGTGAGCCAGTCAAAGCTGTCAAATAGCATATAACTCCTGTATTAGCCATGGTTATGGTTTTGAAGTTATGGTTTTGATTGAAATGTGTCACATCAGGCGGACCAAGATACCTACAAATCCATCATGACCACCTCCAGTATAGCTGCATAATGTTGTGGCTCATCGGTGTATGAGGAAATAGAACCTTAAGCTTCTATCTTTGTCCATCTAATTAAGCTATACATGTATCACTCGATTGTTAATAATTCACCTCAGGAACACCATGATCATCTGCTGTTGGTTTATTGAAGGTTCCGAGCAACAGACAAAATGTTTCCAGGTGAGGGAGGGGTTGCTCACTTCATGTGTTTGAAACAAAAACAGTGGTAAAAAATAATCTCTGTTGTCCACTTTAATGTCCCTGAATACTTTGTTTCTTACTAACAATTATTTGTTGATGGTATAATGAACTGTCCAGCAGTTGTTCATAATAATAATTTTTTTAATCGTTTTTTGTTAAATAAAACATTTTGTGTAAAAACGTGTTGCATTATTGTTCGCATGTATGGTGTATTACTAAATATTGCACATATTATTACTCTGCACCCAGTTGAACCAGCAATGTATAGTTTAATCTGCCCAGACACTGTAGGCCTACTATATTGGCCACAGCCCGTTGTTGAGTTGCATGGGGAAAATGAAAGTTTGGTTGATACAGAAAACATCTGTGTATCTGTCAGATCATGTTTAGGGAGACTTACGATAAAAAGTAAGAGCTTATTTGATTTTATTGATAAGATAAACAAAATGATTTTGTTTATATTTGTACGATTAGTTTTCTTTCATTTACATTACAAACAACACAAAAGTTGTTGGCTGTGAGCTCAGGGTAAACATTCACTGGAAACAGTAGGTCTAGTCTATAGCCTACCACTAGTGTTCTTTTTTGTAATTCACTATTAAAATTAAAATGTTGCTGCAAGCTACAGTTCTGTGCATACTAATGTAATTTCACCATTTATATTACATTGTTTGTACTTTGTAGTTGTAAGATATACAATGCGCGAACAGCAGGTAGTCTACAAGATAAACCGGTTACAGAGGTATTTACCTTACCTTATGGCTTCTGTTAGGATATGGTTCAATTTATAACAAATACTCTAACAAGTTTATTCTGCTACCTAAGTTGGTTGAAACATTTTTCACAGCTTTATGAATTGCTAACTCATCATTAAGTTTCGAGTTGTCCCGTGATCAAGACACGTAATGACTGTTCCCGGTGGTCAGGTAACGCCTTTCAAGGCAGCCATCACCGTTCGGTGTGCGCATGGGTGAATGTGAGGCAATACTGTAGGCCTACAGCAATACCGTACAGCGCTTTAAGTGTCCAAAAAATTGGAAAAGCGCTATATAAATGCAGTCAAGTTACTATTTAAATTGAGGCTGTGTCTACTGCATTGCATGGCCCAGCATCTCGAGCACACTTGAAAGACCAAAACACAACCCTTTGTAGATTATACATTAAATAGTGAAACACAATGCTGACCCCTGGTGGCACACTGTTGTACACAATCTAAGAATTATAAACAGTAGGCTATGTACACATTTTATTGAGAGTTGGGCTGTTTCCAGAAACAATACAAAACTTGTGCAGTTCTGGAACAATTCAAGTTCTGAACAGATGAGAAGGACAGGGCTGTGTGTCTATCTTGTGGGAAGTAGGATACTGCAGTTAGTGTGGAGAAGGAACCACAAGTATTCCACCTCATCTGTGAAACATGTTGGAGCTTGTGTTATGAACAATCAAATCATAAAAAATGCAAATATAGGCAAACTAGTGGGGACTGCTGTGGTCTTGCAGAGCCAGCTTTTACTGATAAAGTCTGGGACACAGCTGGATAACTGCGTCAGTACAAGTTTAATAGACACTTATATAAGTAGGGCTTCTTAGATTTTAGTAGTTTCAATAGTGACATTTAATTTAAAAATGGGTAGCGGGAAGGGGGCAGGTGGGTGATAAGGGGGTCTCTTAGAAGATACTGGGAAACCAAAATAGGCCTACTCCTATTTCTAGTGTTATTTTCATTTTATGATTAATTGCTCTGAACATTTGATCAGAGATTCCCAAGGAATATGCAGGGAAAATAAGCCTGGAAAGATCAAAATTGTAGATACTTGTGTAACCATAATGAGGTGGTTGAGGCTGGGCACATGTCGAATTCCCCTCTTCACGATGAACATTTTACAAGTACCCAATGGAAATAGCACTGAGCTATTTATAGCACCATATATAATATGTATCCCAATAGTTATTAGTATAATCTCAAAGTGCACAATGTTACCGGACATTGATTCTAAAACCACAGCTTGGTAACATCCTGTACCTGCTGCATTGTCATCAATAAATCATTAAAACCGTTAATCTCAGATCAATCCTTGGTTCAGACAAAATTAAAACATCATTATTATTGATAATAACATTCAGTTAAGTAAAAATGATATACCTGTTACACAATTAGATTCAAACATTTCAGCATTTCAGGTTAAATAAATTAAAGTGACCATGATAATATTGCTATATTGGTGAAGAATGTTAATTTTGAATATTAATACTCTTGAAAATGTATTTCATTCATTACATTTGTAGAATATAATTTTTTTTATTTATTTCACCTTTTTTTGCAGGCATCTGAGATTAAAAACTCTTTTCAGGAGAGACCTGACCAAGATATTTCTTAAAACCACAGAGACAGAAAAATAAATAAAAATGAACAGTAATTAAAGACACAATTATAAATACATAAAAGGCTCAGTAGATCAAATAAACTGCTATTAACAGCCACAATGTCCAATAATATATCAAGGTAAAAACAATTACAGAATAGTGACACAATACATTATGTTGGAATGCCATTCAAATGGAATGTCAGTTTAACATTAGAATCACTTAAACAACTTTAACTAAACATCATGTACTTCTATTGAAATCTAAATATTCAGCCCAGTTTCACTTCAAATCATCAGGTTGAGATTCCTGTACAGGTAGAGGGAGATTAGGATTTACCTCAAGGTTTCCAGATTTTCTCACAGCATTCTGTACAATGTCTTTTAGAAACATCTTTTTCAGGGTGGCGCTGCTTGAGTTCCAGCCTTGGTTTTTGGCAAACTTGTAAACACATCCAAAGATATCAGGAAACAGAGATATCAGGCCAATCTGGGCTGCTTTATCAGGGCTGCAAACACAGAAGTAGGTTGTATGCACCAGGAGTGATCATTTATTTAATCACCGTATAACAAATAAATTAGAATTAAACCTACTATTCTTAATAGAGCAAGAATATTTAGCATGCATATTGATATTCTATTTTCCATACATAAACAGATGTGTGGAGGAAGCATGTTGTTTGCTAACTAGTATTGTAAGTACAAACTTACTAATGCTCGTGGAGGTTTCGTATGAAGCGCAATAATCCAAAAGTGTTTTCAGGGTAGGGCTTCTTGCTATCCACCTCCTGGATTACATCAGATGGGAACTGGAGCATCGAAACAAACGGAACAAAAGATCAAGCAGCCTTTGGGATGGACAGTCAGATAAAAGACAAATAAAACTGTCCCAACATGAACTCTCTCTTTCACCTTGTCTTTCCACTGATTGCACGTCACTCCTACATGTTCATCCAGTTCTTGAATAAGTTTCTGGTCAGCTTTACGACAGTTCTCCACCTCCTTCTCATTACCAACCTTCATTAAATAATCCACTCTTCTACAAAAACAAGACAATTTACAGGGTTAGAGCAGGATAGAATATAGAAAACATATTGGTTCAATCCCTTGTACCTCCTGGCTAAGTGTCGAAGTGTACCTGAACAAGACTGTGTTGGATGGCACCTTGCATGGCTGACACCACCACTGGTTATGTACATATAGTAGGCCACAATGTGTGTGAATGTGAGTGTGAATAGGGCTTTGAATGGCTTGTAGGTTGGAAAAGCGCTATAAAAATTGAGTCTGTTTAGCAAGTCAGAAAAGAAGTATAAATGGCTCATGTAATAGTGTTGTTTTGCATCCTAAATGATCAAAACCATATGAGAAGTTAAGAATGCTTAAGTGCTAGCCTACTTGTCACTGGACCAGAAGAAGGGATGAGCCAAACACTCGTCCACTGTTGGTCTCTTCTTTGGGTCATCACTGATCATCCCCTCAACGAGATCCTTTGCCACCACGTCCTGAACATCCTCCAGGCTGTACCGCCCTTTGTAAATGTTAGGCTCACATTTAAAGCCTTTACCAAATGGATGTTGTCCTCCAGAGAGGATGTAATATACCAACATCCCAGCAACCTTATGGGTATAGAAGAAAATATATAAATAAGAAGTAATTTTAACATGCTTTTCACACTTTCACACAGGCTTTTCTCATAAAAGAACATAAACCTGGATATCAGTGCTCCGTTTATAAGGTATGTTTTCCTCTTCGTCTAAAGTCTCCTTGGCCTTCCAGCATTTTGTTCCTGCGCTGCTTGTGTGTATGGTGGTTTGTCCTTTGGATAACTGTCTGCTTATACCAAAGTCTGACAGTTTTGCCTTCCCCTGAACATCTGTAGGGAGAATAGCAGACTAAATATTCATGTCACATTTATATTGGTGAACTGCTACTTTAGTAGCATTAGACTTATTTAAGATATAACTTACCTATCAATACATTCTGAGGTTTGATATCCCTGTGGAGAATGTGAGGATCTTGAGAATGTAGGACATGTAAACTATTGAGAACTTCAAGTGCAAGTTCTCTCCTAAATGCAGTGAGGTCTTTTTTTGGACATTCACAGGTGATATATTCCTCCAGAGTGTATTCACATAGTTGAAGAAGGAGGTAACCAAAGTTATCGTCTTCTTCGAAGTCAACATACCGAACAATTGATGAGTGATCTAGTTTTGGAAGGCGTAAAAATCCCTCCTCATTCCTCAATACCTCATAGTTGGATTTAGACATTCTCTTAACTGCAACCTCAGTGCCATCATCTCTCAGCCCCAGGAAGACCTCAGTTCCATCACTTCCTTTTGCAATGCGGAAATCCACATGATTCACATACATCAGGCTTCCAACCTTTACTTTCCTTTCCTCTGTGTTCACAAGTTTATCCAGGTTCTCCCTCCATCTCTCAGTGATTCTGAACCACTTCTGTGACTTTGGTGAAGAAGGAGCACATGTTTGGAATGGCTGGACATTTGACTTTACAGCCGCAACAGATTCCTCAACAGGAAGTGCTGGTGATTCACTTGCAAGAGCTGCATCTTCTGGTTCCTCTGGCTTTTTTGTTTTATCCTTCTTTTTCTTTTTTTTCTTCTTGGATAGAGACATATCGTTTTGAATAGGTTCTTCACACTCGGAATTCCCTTTGTCTAAAAACTTCTGCAACTGTCTAATCTTATTTTTTAGGTCATCATTCTTCTGCATGTCTGCCAGTGTAAGTACATCCTCAGGCACTGAATGTATACCTTTTGATGTAAAAATGGTACTGGCATGGTCAAGAGAAATAAGGTTTGCCAGTATGCCATATGTCATCAGTTTGAATGCATGTTCCGTCTGAAAAGGAACGATTGTTGTGCATACTTCTTCAGTGAATGCCTGGTTCCATCCATGTTTATTTTTTGTTTTCTTTGTAATCACATACAATGCATCCAGAATATTGGCGTGTACATTCATTATAGGACTTATGTCTCTTTCAGACAGCAGTCCAAGTAGATTGGGAATAAGTGACTGAGATATATCACTTGGTATGTCCTCCATTGTGCACAAAACTGCATATATACCTGGAATAAGTGAAGCTTTCAAGTATACATTAGAGAGCATAGGAAAACGTCTCACAGCATTCTTAATGTAGAAATCTAGTTTTCCATTGTCCTTTAGCCACTTAACGCTTTTCTCATGGTACTTGACTGAATCTGGCCCAGTCACAGTAAGAAGAATATCGGTCATGATTTGGTGTGTCTGAGGATTTTCTAGCAGCATGTGACTTTCAAACATTCTGAAAACATCTTCAGGAGTTTCTTGTTGCAAAGCAAAGTACAGGTTGATAAAATGTTTTATTTTGGAACAGCGCAAGTCACCACTGGATGCAAGCTGTTCTATCGTTGCAGATATCTTTTTATTATTAAGAGGAGTTTGATGGTGTGGGATGTCCAGTATTGTTACAAATGCACCTGCATTAATCAGTGCTTTCATAACATCAGCTCGGTCACTGATAGCAGCAATTTGCACAGGTGTTGGTACTATATTATTGTGTCCATTAGGGTTAGCATTTGCTGCAAGTAATTTCCTCACAAAAACAATAGGAGCTTGGGCTAATGATACATAATGCAGAGGTGTAAAACCATTTGTGGAAGCCTGGTTCACATTGGCACCCACTCTCAGAAGAAAAGCACATAAATCCTTTTTATGGAATTTAACAGCA
Organism: Forbesichthys papilliferus; assembly: GCA_025399855.1. Lineage (NCBI taxonomy): Eukaryota > Metazoa > Chordata > Actinopteri > Percopsiformes > Amblyopsidae > Forbesichthys > Forbesichthys papilliferus. The sequence goes on from JAODOY010001324.1 coordinate 12,619, forward strand.
GCAATCAAAGGGGATATATGATCTGCACACTTCTTGCATGGATACAGTCCATTAATATCATGGGCTTTCAGAGATTGCTTGAACTTCTTTAGGTTGTTATTGTTTGTTTGGTTGTACCTTATAAGTTTTATTATTTCATGTGTCTCATTTGGTACAGGAGTGCTCACTGTGGTCCATCCAGTGAGTTGTATCTGTAAGGTGATATAATACTTATATATACACACATATTCTTATACACACATAATGTGTGTGTGTGTATGTAGTATGTATACATATATATATATATGCACACACACATATATATATATATATGCACACACATAT
>JAODOY010001326.1:0-12939 GCA_025399855.1 Forbesichthys papilliferus
TTTCCTCATTGTTGTCACATGAAAAGATATGCTCACATATTTGCAAATATGTGAGGGGTGTACTCACTTTTGTGAGAAACTGTATATATATTTTTTAAAACATAAAAAATGGCATTGTCCAGATTGTGGAAGAAAAGATTAGTTCGTCCTGGATGCTGGCGAATGGTTCCCTTTGTACTTTGCTAAGCCCCACGCAATTTACTGAGAAATTGGAGCATGCTGTAATTTAGTGTAAATACCTCCTTAACATAACAGCACAGCTATATTACACTTATCTTATGACAGTAAAGAATAAAGAATTATCATTTCAATAATGGGCTAAATACTGGTAATAAGAAATATATATTATGCATGAATTAAGAATTTTATTTGACATGCCAAGGGCCGTGGTGATCTTAAAGGTGACGAGTTGTCTGAGGAGGAGAGAATCCTAGATTAAAGAGGGGGCAGGGCTCAGAGACCAAGGCTAAAGGATCTACACAACTAAATGTACTCATCTATCCTTCCAGGGATGGCTGCCAAGGTTATCAAACTAGTTAGCCACACAAAGAAGTCAATTGTGCCAGATCAAAAGCTACACAGCTGGGATTAGATAACGTGCACGCCACACACACACACACACACACACACACACACACACACACACACACACACACACACACACACACAGAGAAAGGCTTCTCGGCTAATTGCATGAGGCAATAAGATGGATCAAACATTGCAGGGATCAAAGGGGGTGAGGACAGAGTTCTGGAGGGGGTAAGAGGTCAGAAGTGTTTACTGGTAGTATGCAATGTCAACCACAGCATCACTGCTAACAGAGGCCACTTAACCCTGGTACACACTGCAAAACAGGACCCATAAAACACTAGAGATACACATTATAGATCCAGGGATAATAGATGATCGCAGCAAGGCTGGAAATGTGCACTAGGGGTGTACATTAGTTACATTTTCCCTATGGGTAAGATTATAAAAATTGTGTAAAAGTGGATTTGTAAATACTGAAAGTATTGTGTGATTTTGACACACCAAGATAATGATATTTCATATTATGATAAATAGCCCACTTTATATAGAGCTAGTTGAACGTTGTGGGGAGAAGGACTTGCCTTCCAGTCAATGTTTGTCTCGTTCTGCTTATCCACACATTCGGGGGATCATGAATTAAATGTTTGAATTGCATCCACAGAAACATCCAACTGCAATTGATCAATGCCGGCATACAGTTTGTTTGACACAAATGGTTATCCATTGAGCTTGACTTAACTACCGGGCTAAGCCAACTAGCATGACCTGTTATTGACAACTGGTGCACTGCCAAAACAGTTACGGGTAAAAGCATGCTCTACAATTTCCGTTTCATGCAGGTAGAAAAGTAGACATAAATGGACTATTTGTAACCATGCAATATCCTGGCAGATATCATCATCACAGTCCCTCAGTAGTATGGTCACATTTCTATTAGGGTGATACCACAAAATTCAATATAGTGTTAGATCCCCACTATGCAGCTATAAACGTTATCACAGGCAGGATACAATGTCTACTTATTTAGCTTGCAGTATGTGCCAGTAGGTTGCACTCAGGGTGGGAAATTAATGTATTTGCCCAATTTTACCAGCCACTTACATTTTTAACCAGCCAATGTTTTCTGCTATTAAAAGTGCACAAATTAGAATTGCGTAAATACATTTGTATTAATACATAAGTCTCCTACAATACATATGGATGTTGTCTAGTCATTTCTGTAAATTTCTGCACAGCTGTTTGTGTTTATACGCTTAGGCATTTAAGCCTGAATGGGAATGACATCAGCAAGTGTTAATTGCCAAATGCCTAAATGCCTGAGCTTATTACACAAACAGCAACACCAATACAGAAAAGACTAACATAAATTTGGATCCTACTGGTAGTTGCTGTAGACTCTGTAGTCATTTTGACAGGCAGGGTCGTAAAGATTACTAATCTATTTTTAACAATAATTCATTTTCTTAGCAATAGTATGTAATATATCACATATCAGATTTTTAACTAAACTACTATCGTGGATATTAGATGCTTCAATACACCAACACGTCACAGTGGAGCTAGCCTGTCTTTTAGAAACAGAAGAAACAAAAACCACTGCAGCGTTTTAATAAAAAACTGGAGCTCCGCCGATGGGCAGCGCACCCCTCTTGTACATAACTAACCGGTGTGTGTACCTCTGGTCGACGCCCACCTGTTTCCCCAGAGCACGAATGAAGGCTTTGTGTGCTGATTTCCTTATTTGTGTGTCTCATTCATAGAACTATGGTCTCATTCCATCTAGCCTGCAGTCGCGCCTGAAACAACCTCACGCGATATTTAAAGTCGCAGGTTCATAGGTCTTAACCATATTAGCCTACTTTTTTTTTTTTACATTCAACCTGCCACTGTGGCTGCTATACAAGGCAAAATGACCCGCAACTCTGAAAAGTTCCCGCATTTGGCTAGTGCTAATGTCCCACCCTGGTTGCACTGTGTGAGACACATGCATACAAGCGCTAATCAGTGTGCACGGTGATACTTACATTTTGATGTTGTCATGGTACTGCTTTGTGTCTGAGGGCTGGTTGTACAGAGGCTGTGGAGGAGACCGGTAGGAATTAGAAAGACTATCAGGAAAGACACTTCTCTGATGGCATGGTAGAAAGACACGACTCCTCAAAGCTGAGCAACACTGAGCCTCACGTTGTACATCTGCTCTATCAGAAGGATGGATGTCTGGAGCACAGAACTGCCTTACAAATGCATCTCCCCTTATGTGAAAAATGCTTCCACTCACTTTAACAAGGAGAACTAGAATGTTGGAAGCCACAAAGGAAGAATACTACATTTACTTGCTGCAGGCAAGCATTGCATGGGTTCAAGGAGTCATTTATATACCATGAATCATTAAATGAGTCGACTCCACATCATCTTAAACTCAGATAATTCCTCTCACTGGTTGCGTAATATACAGTATACAGGCCTATATAGCATATATGCTATATAGTGAATGCATGGGCCACACATCGTGGGAGACAGATCGCTCAGAACTGAGAAAGCAGACAGACATTTTAAACCCAGGAGTAAAATTACCATATCGAATATCCAAATGATCCAAACCACAACACAGTGTGGAGGCTACTACGCCTGACAAGTCAGCATAATCACATGAATAGACAAGACGCCATATTGCAACAATAACATCAGCATTAGTATCAGGGACAAAAGAAACCCATCGACAAGAGGTGATGCGGTGGTTTTTAGCTGGGCCATTCCTTTGAGTCGACTTGACATGAATAATGGCCATGACTGCAGGGGGCTTGGAAAACCATTGTCAAACTGGTCCACCCCCACCCCACCCCCTTCCAAAACCAGCCCCCTGGTTAATAATGCAAAGCCAGGCTAGGGAAGAGGAGGATGAAAGGAACGGACGTCGGTAGACTCACCAGCTCCACGCGGGGCCCAAGCCCCTCCAGGATCCTGTGAGCTTCTTCCGCCTTTTTCTACAGGAGAAACAAAACGCAAACATTAGCCAGCCGTCGTCGTCGCCACAGCAACAACCTGTACCCGCTTATACTGTCGCAGAGGCTAGCTCGCCGCTGGCGAAGATAAACGGATGGACAGACAGACAGACAGACCAGCATACGAGTCTTCCTCTCTCTGTCTCCTACTCCAAAGAAAGATGACACACTCACAGAACCCACAAAAAGATGAACGCGCGCGCACGCACACACACACAAACAAACACACACACACACACACACAAACAAACACACACACACACACACACAGGCCTAGTGAGTGAGGAAAGAGGAGGATGTGTGTGTAGGGGGGGGGGGGTGCTTTGGTGTGCTCATCCCTCAGGAGACATCTGATAAAAGGCTGAGATACATCTCACCTACAGCTCTACCTAAAATGTTCAAACAAACTAGGATTCTTGGCAGCTCCTGGAGGTGGAGAGGTATTGGTGTGCAAGGTTGGTGTGGTGATCGTAGATGACCTCAACACTTCTCCGGGTTTATATTTAGCAGTGTGCCAGACTCTGCTAAACCGCTCCCTCTCCCTCTCTCTCTGCTCTCTCTACTGTTCTCTCTATCGATCACAGCATTTGTCTCACATCCAATGCTCTGCTGCTATCCATCCCAGCTCAGTGACCACAGCTGCCCAGGTGGATGGACTCAATGGACAAAGAGAACGAGGGAATGCTAAATGTGGGGGTGGGGGCTGCAATAAGAGAAACTTAGAGGCAGCCACCATGGTGTGCTGTGGTCCCCTCTGCATACCCACACATACTGGAACAAGAGTCTTAGAACTGGAGCTCAACTGGGTCATCTGTGACCTCCTCCTTGTTTTCCTCTGAAGGCACAGTTCATTGGAAGCGCCGATAGGCTCTGTTTGCATACACGGACTGCCAAATGCAAATGAAGAGTCTCATAGCGACATTAGGCTTCTGCATTTAACTTTCCATTGATCTCGTTTTATCTGGTTCCTGCGTCTCCCTCGTCAGTAGTGAGTAGATGCCAACAGGGAGCAGACTGTTGCCTCAGACAGCAGCTAATGAGCAGCAATTATTAAGAATGGCCTTTTATCCTTAGGGAGAATATGGTGAGCATCTCCCACCATTTTAATCCAATTAAAGTGTAAACGCAGAAGGCAGCAAGACACTGACTAGAGCATCTGCACTAGTCTATTAAGTGTTGCAACCCTCGCCGGTTGGCAGACATACTAGATGGTTAAACGCATGTCTTTAATGTACTATTTTAGAATTGTATTATTACCTTTAAAATACATGTCAGTAATGTTACTAGTGCTACATTGTGTGCCACAACATTTCTAACGTAACTATAGCGCTCAGATCAATTTTCACTGAGATTATAATCTAAAAATCTTGACTTCAAGTGTGATGACATGAAGTCAAGTGTGTGTTTTGAAATGGGGCTAGATGAAGCATACAAACAGTTAAAGGCTGTCCAATAGTTTCAAAATTAACCAGAAGTTTACGTCCAGTAGGAGGCAATGACTGCCAACATTTTCCAATGAATTGTGTCCAGACCATATTCAAAATGTGAATTTGGGGTTTGGTTATACAAGGCTAACATTTTGGCGCAGTGTCTAAAATTATCTTTATTGACTCACCGGGCAAAAGCCCATATGCCCTGTGCGTTGGAATTACCCGTTAACTGCTTCACAAGCACAATGATATTTTTAATAGATTCCCTAAAACTTTTTTTTCTTAAATATGCCTAGGCATACTAGGCTTCAAACTCCTCGTAAGTTTGGTTTCCCTAGTACAACCTTTCCCTGTTTCTACTCTGCCTCTGATTGGCTATTGCTCACTGCTTGGTTAATATGTATTTCAGATGGTTGGTTAGATAGGCTTAGACAAAAACGTCAGGCACAGATAGCAAATCGAGTATTGGTGGGTCTTCACAGAATATATGTGGGTGGGTGTGTAAAACTGAACAGGAGCGTGCATAAATCAATATTTGGGTATCGTATTACATGACTATTTTGATACAAACATTTACCCGCCAGTGTGGCAGATAGTCTATTGAGATTTACTCACCAAACAAAGAAATCTATACAAACATTTGGTGTTTGGCAGTCAATTGTTGGCTCTACCAATAGCATACAGTTTTGATTATGTTCCACCTTATAGATTGTGCTCTATTTCTTTCTATTATCTAGTTTAAGCTTCTGTTTAAACTTCATTAGGAACATCCCTAGCACTGAAAAATGGACAGATATTATTTATTATTTTGCTAAACACATTGTGTATAAATATTTTTTTTTTAAAGCACATGCCTCTTAAGTTCAGCAGTTAAAAAAAAAAACACAACACACACACACACACCACATCATTATGACAGCCACTTCAATCATGCCCTCTGGTGGTCAGAGGTGGGGACTGCTTCTGGCAGAGTGGGAGAACTCAGACAGAAATGATCACAACCTATTAAAGCCGCACAGCTATAGCGTTGTGGCTGCTGTCAACTGCACGCCAGATAATCACTAGCAGGCAGTCACAGGCTTTCACCCAGGGAGCCGGCACACTCCTACAAAGGCAGTGTCTGGCTCAATTGGTCACAAAGTGTATTTGTAGAGCCACGGCATGCGACGTGAAAAACACACTTGCAACACACACGGAGAGCGAGGAGGACCGAGGAATGGCTGGAGGGTCCTCTCGATTGACGGTGGAAAACGGCGAATACGCACAGCTCAACGGGAATATTATGCTAATGTGGACGCGCCGTGGCTCTCTGCTCTGGAGTCTGCTAGCGTGACTGACGCGACACAAACACCGGAGGGGCGAACTGGGGTTGAGCGGTCCCGGGGCTGTGACAAAGGGCTGTCTGTGGGGTGGATGGAACCCTGTCAGGCAACGCTGGTTACACTGCGCCTGAAGGGACAGACGGCACTGGCTCACAGAGGCTAGCCAATTATCGCCCGGTGCTGGAAAGCACACAAATCTCCCCCTCCCTTCCCTGATAACAGCACTCCAACAATAACATGTTCTATACATCTTCCATACAGCATGCTATAAGGTCACTGTGGCTCACAGGTACATGTGTGCGGCATAACAAATAGCTGTAGCCTTCAACCAACTTCCTGGCAGCCGGAGGGAAGTGGAAAGTGGTGCAGGGGTCAGTCTACACTGTGGAGTAAGCTGTGAGTCATTCACACACACACACACACACACACACTTCCCAGCCTTTCAGATAAGGGTGCTGTTTTGTAGCGTAGCTGCTGGAGGTGAAAGGACATGTTCTTTGTCCTTTACAAAACAGCCAGAGTAAAGAGTGCCGCAACAGAGCACAAGAAACTCTCCACACTCACTACCATGCCGCCTAAACGTAGAGTCATAATAAAATGGGGTTTAACCAGCCCCATTTGGTTTAGACTTAGTTGGGAGCTGTTCTCTTGTTCTGAAGTAAGACGTCTTTCCAGGTACAACTCATCTCCCCTAAGGGGTTTCTAAATCTGGGACACATTATATAGAGGAGCTTTCCAGCCTCCCCCCCACACAAAAAAAAGAGACGTGCGTTCCGCCACTAGGTGGACTAAGAGCATCGACAGAGGCTCAATTAGCATGTACTGCAGGGAAACCCTGCAGCACAGAACACTAGGCGCTTTACTGCAATGACAGTACACCAGCCACTGACACGTACAGTTAGCCTTGCATCTGCAAGAGAACTTGGGCTAGTTGGTGGCCTAGATACACAAGACATTAGCATGATTCAAGTGCGTTCGGAGTCTACTGACCATCTCAGTTTCTCACTCTGCCTGCTATGTTGACGTGTAGCAGTTCATTCTGACTTCATGACTGATCCTGCAACCTGAGCGTTAGACTGGCCTAGAGGGCAAATACACTGTAGCAGTGATTTAATACAATATGCTGTATAGCATAGGAGAATCCTAGGTAGAAGTCTGGCAAATGAACACTTAAGGCATTCAGGAATAATGGCCGTGTGTATGTGAGACCTTTAGACTCCCGGTGTCTTAGCTCAACAATAGCCAGAATAAATTACTAGTCCTGAGCCCATCTCTTCTTTCTGTGAAGCGCAATAACAAAAAGCACAATGAATCTGCACTCCAGGAGATGAGATACAGACCGCTTGGATTGACTATAAATCCAGGCAGGGTTGGTGAATGGGATCGGACTTTGTGCTCCTTTCCAAAGTACTGCTAACATCTTCATCTCCCCCACACAGTCCAATCCTGCCTCCTCCAAACCAGGAAGCATGAAGTACTAGCACAGACCAGCTTGTCATCTGTATCCATAGCGACGTGAATGGTGGGGTCACTGGCAGCAAGCCCATTCACTTGCTTGCTCCATGTAATGAATACAATATGCATGCCATGGTACTGCGGTTGCAAGGGGTTGTTGTTGTCACTGACCCTGTTCTCGTCATAGATGATCTGCACCAAGCTGCGGTGTTTGGCCTCGCTGGGTGGAGGGGAGATGGGGCGCTCGGGCTCCTGCGGCTTCGCTGCCTCCTCCTCCAACTGGTGCTGTAAACACACGCACGCACACACGACGACAACCTTTACAAAGACGCTTCATGACGTCTACTGCCACTCCTGGAGCTTTCCTTCGTGTATGTGTGTGTTGCTGCCAGCCACTGGGAATGAATCTAACTGTTAACTGTAATAGCTAGTAACTCCAGGGCCCGGTCGATCACAGGGTTACCACAACAGCCTGTAAACAGAGGAGGTGCCTGCTGTGTCGCTAGCACATCATGCTAACCAATGAGAGACAGAGGGGGAAGCGTGGAGAATTAACACTAGTCAAGTAACAGTCATTTCTTTGTGTTTGTCTACTGCTACATTGGCAGGCATGAGAGAACAGAAAGAAATACATAATATGCAAATACACTTTGGTTAGAGTAGCTAGCCTGGGCATTCACATACACACCAGCCACTTTGTGGGTAGCGTACATACCAACCACCTCATCCTACTGTGTAAATTCAGGTTACGGTAGAGAGAAAATAAATAACACGACTTGATCTCTTGGTTCTCAGGCATGCCTGCGCTGAGCAACACCTCGCAGAAGGTTTTTCTTGGAAGGGTCTTTTGAGTTTGTGTCCTTGTTAAGAATAGACAGACCTAGTACATGCACAACGAGAATACGCCATGGCAGCTGTTTGTTCAAAAACTCAATGTCAATTCAGCGCAAACTAAAGATATCTTGGGAGTCTTATGTGCGCCTCAACATAACCAAAATAGTCTTCATTTGGAAGTCTGTTACCCAAAAAGGTATTTGTGTTTCATTTGATACATTAATTTGAATAGAATATTGTTTATAGGTGTTAAGGCTGTCAAGTGATTACAAAAATGTATTTAATTAATTACACGCTTTGTGATGAATTAATCACATTTATCAATATTTGCTTTTTTCTCCCTTATAGGGATGGCCCAGATACGATACTGAGATCAGAAATCGGGCCAAAACTGACTTAAATAGCTGGATCGGTATCTGTGACAATTGGACAGTTAACTTAAAACTTAACACTGGAATCAGAACTCGTATCGGCAGATACTCAAAGTGGGTATAAATATTAACAGGCATCAGTATGATAAGGCAACATCATTTGTTTTATCATTTAGTCTAGGCCTACTTGTCATTGCAGCAAACAAACATATTTTAGGCCTATAGCCTACTACACTGGCTAGGCTAGGCCTACTGTGTTCAATCTAAACTTGGCTACTCACTGCTATCCTTACATGGGGTAGTCTCCTATTATGGTCTTGATGTTGTTGTCTGCTATTTATTACCATCTCGAAAATAAGCTTCTTCCTCTTGCACTCTTCCTGATGGGGATCGATATACTCTCGCCTCCAATTTAAGATCGCCATTTCTAGCGTATCTACCATATCTAGCATTAAATATTACATATTCCTTCATTGCCTCATGAAGTCATTTTTTGACAGCATCTATTCAATCTAGACAGAATCTGGTCCTTCTGTCTGTCGGTTTGTCTGAATGGAGATTGTCCTCGTTCTCACCTACGGTAGGCCTCGTTAATTAAGATTTATTTTGCATTGACTTCATTACTACTGGGATGCATCAGCATATCCTCTTCAACCTCTGATGTTTATTCTTCCAGTTTCATGCTCTCTAGTTTTGAATTCCCCGCAACAATTAGCAACAGTAACTAAGGGGGCCGGGTTATCAATATGATTATTCTGCATACATTTATTTTTTTTACGCATTCTTTTTTAATAGAATGTATTAATCGAAATAAACACATTATTTTGACAACCCTAATTGGAAAATGGGCTGCACATGCGCTGACTTCCTGTTTATTATTCAAGCTGACAGCCGACACAGATTAAGTATGGTGAATGGAGCAAACCACTCCTGTTTAGCAGATTTGCCACGCACACTGCCGACTTCACGATACACCGAGACAGATGGGACACCTCTTAGTTTAGCCAGGCCTGAATGGAGGGAAGAGGGGGAGGGGTCTGACCATCCCAGGTTGGCGTGCAGTGAGCACATCTCCAGTAAAGCTGGTCTCCTGGAGGCACCAGCTCAAGAGTGCCTCAGCCGCTGGAGAGACGGCCTCCAGAGGATCCACATGAGTGGAGCGTGATGGATCATTGTGCGCCACATGCGTGCCGGATAAGCATCTGGAGGGCAAAAACCATACATTCCCAAAGAGCCCCCTTTGCTTCCCCAAACCCACCGCAGAGTAAAACAAAATAAACCAGCCATCATGGGCCTGGCTGACACAATACAGGTCGTCTGAAACCTAAGCCATAGCCTTCCCGCCTGCTCGGCTATGCCAGAACACTTTAAATAAAGTTTTACCATCAAGCTTAATTGCTCCAGATGTTTTTATACTTGGGTGGGGGGCCTGAGAATGAGTGAGGATTCTGCGAGGGGACGGTCTGAATTGGCAGTGCACCAGTTGGGGCTTTGGGACGGGGGAGGGGGGAGGGGCAGAGAAAGAAAACATCCACAGAAAAACAGTGTGATGGGGGAGAGGGGCGGGGCCATTTATTTGTCTAGGTAGCAAGTGGAGCTTAGCCTCAAATCATTCACAGGCCTTAGCACCCCCCTAGACCCAGTACCTACCACCCACAGCCTGCCTGAGGACTTTACCATGGGCTGCAGGTGGTTTACATTTACAGTGCTGCAATGTGAGTAGTGCCAGCCATAGAGAGACACACAGAGGGCGGGGCGGTGATCCCAGCATGTTGGAATGGCGGGAGTTGGGTGGGGGTGGGGAAGAGAGCGCGAGCGTTTATACTTGATGTGGCAGACGGCCAAAACGGAAGACAGCGAGGGCGGAATACGAGCGGTTTAACAGTCACAAAACCTCAGCCATAATCCTCCATTTCCCTGGGGGGAGCTGTTATTTATAGCAGGAGATATTTTTAACCTACATTTTCACCTAGATAAGAAGAAGAAATAAACGAGAAGGAAAAGAAGATAATGCGGCTCCCTAGGGGTGAGTGTGTGTGTGTGCGTGTGTGTGTGTGTGCGTGTGCGCGTGTGTATGTATGCCATGATGTGCGCGCACATGTGTAAGCTAGTTGTGGTGAAAACCAAAGTACATATTCGCAATGCAGTGATTACAAAACAAGGCTTCACTGCATCTATGCTAGTTGAAGCATGACAGTACCGGACGTCATTAAGCAAATTCAGCACTGGTGCCAACCGCAGACCAAGGCTTAAACCTGACACCCAAATACAACTACAATAGGTGTGCCCTGGTGCCATTAGGTTATTTATGCATAATTGGTATATTGACTGGTTACCCTGATGGTGAATACTGATAACATTCCCTACACAGTCCTTTAAAGAGAACATACATGCTCTCATAATTACACCTTCATACAGCAGTCATTCTGAGCTAGACCTCTAACTTGAGTTTACAGCCTCTTGACACAAGGCCCAGATAGGGCCAAGCAGGTCACATTGGCATGTTTGAGACAGACGGCTGCACTAACCTGCTTCTTGCGTAGCTTGCAGATCTGCTGCTCTACCATGGTGATCTCCCGGTCCACGCGGTCCATGTTCTGGATCAGTTCCTCTTTGGAGAAGCGGGCCGGCACCAGATCCAGATCCGGATCCATCTGGGCCGGGCTGACGGGCGAGATGGGCTCCAGCTTTCCCATGGAGCTGCCACGGTCCTGCGGACACACACAGTAGGGCATGATGAGGACCTCTGTTATACACACAGTGTCAAATGCACTGTATCCTAAAAACAATGTCATTCCAGTCCAGTTGTTTGCATACAGAGCATGGAAGTCACATTACCCATTAGAGGAAGTGGTCTGAAAGAGAGAGCCTTTGCAAAACAAAACTCTGGGTTAGGCTGCTTAACATGAGTCCAACCAGTCTGCACACTGGAAGGCCACGCAGTCCAGTAATTAAGTCCTGGGGGTAATGAAAAACCTGTGCTTATGTCTCGCAGCCACTAGACCACATTAATGAATGTGAGGCCACAGCTTCCCTTGTGATGATTACCCCACAAGGACACTAGGACTATTTTAGTCATTTTTTGGAACAGACATTAAGATATAAAGCTTTAAGCTAAAGAAAGAATGATCAGCTGTGCCTTCCAGCTAATAAGGGGGAAATGGGTTTCATCATTACTGTGTTGTATTTTGAGCCGCTTCAACCACTGTAATAATAAATGACAAACAACACAGAAGGTACATTCACTGAGTTCATTTATCTAAGCATGTGATCACAGCTTGCGAGATCACATGGCTGGATTGTGTTTCAGGGTCATTTCCATTATTGGCAAAATTGCAATTTATAAGTGAGCTAATCTAAAATAAAAAGTGGCTGGCTGGACTAGCTGGCACAAAAGTTCAGTTTTAATGTCCGCACTGCCTTGTACAAGGCTGCCAAAGTCAGTTGAAATCAACTACAACCGTACTTCCTAAAACACTTTTTCTTCCTTCATGGTTTCAGTGCAAAGCCTTGAATGCATTTAACCGCCAACGGCTCAAGGAGAAGGAACATGACCCAGTGTAGTGAACGTGACCATCCTGGGAGGGATTTAACAGCCATCAAAAATCAGTCAGGCAGCCTAGTTTAGTCAGGAGCTCTCCCTGTGAATTTGCAGACCCCTCCCCATCTATGTTGCAGTGGTGCAGCACAGTCTACTGTACAGCGACTTAACCCGTGCCACAGTGACAAGATAGCAGGAGCATCACTAATCTCCCCTGGTACAATACAGCGTGTACAGGTCACATTTAGAACACACCATGCCGTCTACATTGTGTGTGGTTGTGTCACCTCTGGGCGTGCACGTTTAGTGCGTCTGGTAACGAGTAGTGTTGCACCGATTGACCGGACACCAATCGGAACCGGACAGTTTTTGCTCCAAAACCCGCGATCGGCAACCGGTAAAATATAGCCGGTTACGTTACCGGTTTACACAGTTGCGGTGCCCATGCATGCG
>JAODOY010001327.1:0-12937 GCA_025399855.1 Forbesichthys papilliferus
CCCCCCCCCCCCCCCCCCCCCGCTACTGTACTGCCCCATGAAGTAGACGGTTACTACCCCTCACCCACCCTGTGGTCCTCAACCCTGTGCTCTTTTAATTTACTCTTCTACTGCCCCCCCCCTCCCCTCCCCGACCCCCTTACCCCTGCCCCTAGACCCCTGTTTTCCCCTCACCTCTCCCCAAAACCCCCTATCACAATGAGAAGAACGCTGGTGGCGTTATTGTCGATACCATTTTTTTTTTTATTCTCCCCAATTTTACTGGTGGTGGGACGGTTCCAGAAGATTCTCTCAGCAACCCCCTCCAGCTCCTTCCTGACCACAGTGTGGCCAGTGTTGGGCCCTGCGTTGTTAATTTTAGCCTGTCTTAAACTGCTAAATTGAGTGCATGCGAGCTACTCGTTTCCTCTATATTTGGGAAACGCCCGATATGCAGCAATCAAATTGTTTTCGTCTTCCAGTGTTTTTGATTTAGATTAAAAAAAAAAAAAAAAATTGGTCAGTTTTTGTTTGCAACTTGTTTTATATATTTATATTATTTTATATATTTTTATTTTTTCTTCTCACCGGCCTTGTAGCCAATCAGTGCTCTGCGTGTTTGTCCTTGTTATGCTCCAATGCCCATATGATTCCTCACAGCATCCTGAGCGTGAGTGCCAACATCGACACTATTGGAGACATCCTCCTGAAGATCATTCCTACTCTAGAGGAGGTAAGATGCAAAATTTTGGCTTCAGTCCATTGTGACTGACAAGTGCTTATTCCTTTGTATTGCCATATAGTGGTCATATAGCCTAAGCTGATGTTATCATTTACAAACTACTATTTGTCAGAATCTGAACACATTCTTAATATCCTGAGGAAAGTATCCCAATATTTTAAAATGTAGTTTTAGTATTTAATGTTGTTTTGTTTTCTGTTATCTTGGCCATATGTGTGACTACATACAGTACAGTATATGTTGAGGTTAACGGCTCTTTCAAATTGAAAGTCAATATTGCTGTGATGACATTGTGATAAAAACTGAAAGGATTCATTGTAGTTCACGGTATTGAATTATATTTATTTTAGCACATGAGATAAGGACATAAGTGAAATAGATTGACATGAAAATGCAGCGAGCCTCCTGCTTTAATTCCTGTGGTTGCACTAGTGTCCATCTGTGGTCTCTGATGCTTTAATCTAGGAGGGGTTTGAGGTATGAGGTTAATGAGAATTGTAGCCCGATGCAAACATTCTAAGACACATTCTACAACGCTATAAAACCCGAGTGTTAGGTTTTATTAGGTAAAGTCGTGACTTTACTTTTGGTAAATAAATTTAAAAAAAAATTGCATTCCACCAATTAGGTCACAATGAGCAAAAGGCTCAGGGCTCAGAGTGAACACAGCGAAGTTGGAAATGTGTTGAGCTGTGTGCACAGATATACACTTTTGGTCAAGGGTTAGCAGCATAACTCCTTCAGTTGTAAACAGAATCCTCCTCGATGTGTGAAGTTGTTTAAAACAAAAACATGAAAGGGTTAAGTAATAAAGGTTCATTAACCCTACTACTCTTTATTTCCCCCCCCCCTCCCCCTTATCCCCCCCTTCCCGTAGTACCAGCATTACAATGGGATTGATTTTGACTGTGAGCTGCGGTTGCTGATCCATCAGAGCTTGGCCGGGGGCATCATTGGTGTGAAGGGTGCCAAAATAAAGGAGCTTAGAGAGGTAAGAACGTGACGGGGTGCACATTAGTGGGGCACCTCGTGCCCTATTCACATTGCAACGTACGTCATATGACGCAAAGCACCCCCCGGTCTGATACTTGAGGCAGAGAAGTAGGCAGTGCAACGAAGGTAGATGAACGTCTTGCGGTCGCTCTGTGTAAGCATTGTGTCATGATCGAGAAGCTGAAACGATGCTATACATTTAGTAATTCACAGTAAACATTTTAGCAGGCGTATTTTTAAACGGTACAATAGTGTAAAATATTATTCACGTCGTCACGTTACTACTACCACATATTTCGATGTTTTTGCTACGACTGGCTAAACTTCCGGTTATATGAACGGAGCAGGCTGCGGCGAAGCTGGCGCTAAGTTCGAACATTTTCAACATGTGACGGATCCGTTTCCTAAAGGAGACCTCAGCAGCTAGGGGGATTTCTTAATGAGTTAATTCTGAAAAGGGTATTTGTGTGTTGTACTCCAGAACACCCAGACCACCATCAAGCTGTTTCAGGAGTGCTGCCCCCACTCCACTGACCGAGTGGTGTTGGTGGGAGGCAAGCCAGACCGCGTTGTCGAGTGTATCAAAGTTATCCTGGAGCTGGTGTCAGAGGTGAGCCGGTTGTCCCATGACACCCGACAACAAGTGTGTTTTAGCGCATTGAGCTAACATTGGTCCTGACCCCCACTTCCACGTTGTGATTTTAATTTTCTATCTTTTTTTTTTTTCACCCATTTTCTTCGTTTCCCTGTTTGGTTTTTAAGGCACCAATCAAAGGCCGTGCGCAGCCGTACGACCCAAACTTCTACGACGAGACATACGATTACGGCGGCTTCACCGTGATGTTCGAGGAACGCGGCCGGCGGCCGATGGGGGCCTTCCCCATCCGCGGGGGCAGGGGCACGTTTGAGCGCATGCCGCCCATTCGTGGGGCCAGACCCATGCTTCCCTCCAGAAGAGACTATGACGACATAAGCCCCCGGCGTGGCCCGCCGCCGCCCCCCCTGACCAGAGGGGTCCGCGGCGGGGGAAGCAGGGCACGCAACCTGCCCCTCCCCCTGCCACCTCCACCAAGAGGGTGAGGTGGCACCTGCGCCATTTGCTTTCTACATCACCTCCATTTTTTTTGTTTTTACATTGGCCTGTTTTGTTTGCTTTTCTTGACGCCTTCCTTTCCCCCACTGTCAATCGATGTTTGCAGAGGAGACCGATTTTCACATGGCGGATATCACGGCAGCATGGACGACAGGTCGAAGTGAGTTGGTAAAACACATTCGCCGTGCCTGGAGCGCGTTGACGTTTATTCCGCTTACGGTAACTCTTTTCACATATGCAAGCTCAGCACGTCTTCCTTTTGTGTACAGTGACAGAAGAGGCCGACCAGGAGACCGCTATGATAGCATGGTGAGTGTCGTACGCGCGGAAAGCCCCTTTGTGTCTTTTAAAAATGTGCATGTGTGTTTTTGGGAGGGTAGGTGGCAGGACTAGAGTTGTTTCCCGGTGTAGTAAAAGCACAGTGGCCTGGACACAGGCGCTCGTCACCGGTCATGCTCAGTGGTCTAGGCCTGTTGCTGAGCAACAGTTGTCTCCTTGGTTACCATAGAGCAGCTATGTACGTATTCCAGAGATCTGCTGGGGTAGCAAATGAACTTGAGGTGAAACCAGAGCGTGCTTAAAAGTTTTTGAAGATGTTCATCTCTAACATTTGCACAGATTACAGGGAGAAAATGTATGATGTGAAACTAGAATGGAAGTTTATCATTAGCTTAGCTAGTTCACTCACTCAAACCATAATGCAGGTGAAGGTCAAATGTTCATGGTCTGCAATCTTGGGCTACACATTGACACATTAATCCAAACCATTTAGTAAATGAATGCACGTGTGACACGTTGCATGTGTTAATTCACATAATTCCCTGTAGAGGGAAACCATGCCTGTTTTGTTCATATTTATCATGAACACATGATGAATTAAACAATTAATAAAATAAAACCCTGAGATATATTGCAATTAATCATTAGTAAAAAGAGTGATGTTGCATTACGAATGAAAGGATTTTCTTGCAAGATTCATTCAGCAATGTGATGTCCCATCTCGTGAGTTTGACACAATTGCTTTTCTTATTTTTGCATGCTTTACATAAATGTATAGTATGATCTATAATGTACAATCCAATACAACTGTTGTGTATTTGATGGTTCAGCATTTTACAGTGTTTTCTTCATTTCTTTCACTGCTTTCTGAAATTCAGGGTGGAGGAGGATTTGGTAAGTATTTTCTTTTTCTTTTTTTTCTGCATGCCTCTATAGGTAACTAAATGCATTTAATTTCCTCATCTCTTCCATGCACATGAGCTTAATCCATCTGCTGCTCACCTTCTGCACCCCACTACTGTAGTCTTATGGCCCCGCTAAACATGCTTTTGCTACGCCTACACGCAGACCAGCTGCGTTGCGAAAGGAATTGTTCATATACTTGCCTGCGTACATTGAGGATGTAAAATATATCCAGTAGGTGGCAGATCAGGGCCAAATCTTCTGCCTGAAACCGGAATTTTTTTATTGACTACCTTGGATTTTTCTACAACAATTACATGTCAAAATGTGGCGCGGTATGGAGACATCATATGTTAAAAACTATCTCTACGAACCTCTTTCTGCCATTGTTCTCTGTTTAGAACCTGCTGTTGATCTGCCTGTCCGATCCTGATACTGCCCCCCCGTTCATGTGCTGTACTGCATCATGCGCACGCGTAGCGTTAATTTCTGAGGACTCGCACAAACTACGCTCCAAAGGAACGTATGATACGCGCCCGATACGCCCGGTAGCCGTCTTGCATACGCGTGATTACTGTCATGTCTTATTTTCCTCACACTCCTTTTTTTTTCTCCTCACAATTCTTTGTGGTTGGTATGGACGGGTCTCTAGCAGCCCTTTCTCTGCCTGAATGTTTGTTTGCATGTCTTGGGGGTTGTAGTCCCCCCCGGCGGTGTTAAGCATCTTCCCTCTTTATGCTGTTCTTTGGCTTTCTTAGGTGGCAGAGGCTCGTTCAGTGATATGGGAGGCCCGGTTGTAACAACGCAAGTCACCATCCCCAAAGATGTTAGTAGTGCCGCATAATCACCATGTACCATGAGCTCTCACTCAACATGCTGGGATTAGCCTGACCGCAGAGAGGGAAATGAAGAGAAGCACGCTTCTAGCTTGGTTACCTTTCTGGCCTTTCTGCTGTGCAGCTGGCCGGCTCCATCATCGGTAAGGGCGGACAGAGGATCAAGCAGATCCGCCAGGAGTCCGGGGCATCCATCAAGATCGACGAGCCACTGGAGGGCTCCGAGGACCGTATCATCACCATCACAGGCACACAGGACCAGATCCAGAACGCACAGTTCCTGCTACAGAACAGGTATGTGCTGCACCTCAGTGATCCCCCGCACAGCATTTTGTGATGTACACGCCCGGCCTACTTGCATTATTTGCACACCCAACATAAGACTCTATACAGACGTTCAAAGTCATCAGCAAAACGCAAACGAATGAAACGGCATTTTTCAGTTTACTCTAGGATGCTGTGTTTTGTCACTGTGCCCTGTATATGGTTTCACCATGTCAATACAGAAGTTATGTGCCGTTTCAAGGTGAAATTGTGTCTTGAGCAGAACATGGCATCACAATCCCCTGTGTCTGTTGCAATCCAAGCTCCTCTTGTGTATTTGACCACACAAAATGCTCATTTTGGTGTGAGATGGAGGTGCTCTAGTATGCCATCTAGTGGCAGAAGGCCATATGGATTTACTTAAGTGCCCAGCCATACATTAAAGTGCATTTTGAGTAATTGCATAAACTTTAACAATTAAACATTGCATTTATTTTCCCCATTTTTTTTGTCAGTGTGAAGCAGTACTCGGGTCGGTTCTTCTAGACAAGAAAGAGGATTGAAGCCATACTGCCATAAATGTCTGCTCCTTCTATTCAGAGCCCACATTCCTCTGCTTTGGGAAGCCCACTCTCCATTGTACCACACAAAACCATATATCTTATCTAATACGTTGTATTTTATTTAGAGAAGTTTGGGGACTTCTCAGAAGCTGTCAAATGAGTTAATAGCATATTATTTACTGTGCAGGTTTTTGTTTTGACTCTTGTACTGTAATTAAAGTAAACGCATATGTGATTACTGACGGTCTTGCAAGTTGCCCTCAACTCTACCCCCTATTACCCCTTATAGTACAGCATGCAGAATGTAATCTTGTTTTGTAAGATACCATTTGTTTTAGAATTATTTTTCTGCGTGTGTGCAAGTTCTTTTTGACATTCTCCAAACTGAGATTGCTGTCCTAAGGGAGCCAACCTACATGCGTGTGTGTGTGTGTGGGGGGGTGCTCTTAGGTCAGCTAAGGCTCTGTTTGGAGCAATCTTCAAGGGCAAATTTGAGGAATATATTTTTTTTAATAATTTGAAAGACAAGGTGGAAGGCGCTGTATAAAATGTGTACAGTATGTTCAAGAGTGCTTAATTGGGCCCCAGTTTACTTGGAAGATAACAAACGGGGCCAAAAGATGCTTTTTTTCTCTCTCTCTCTCCTGCCTTTGATTTATTTTTAGACCCTTAATGGTGATACTTGCTGTAATAGTTTGTTAATTTACTCTTTAAAAAGCTTTTTATTTTTTCTTATAAACATTTTAAACATTTTAGACTTGATGGGTGGTAGCTATATAGGCCTACTGTAATTGTAAGTCCACGAGTCCCATCTGCTTATCTTTTTTGGTCTCAAGTCTGTAGTATCTGCTGCAAGTCTTGAGTAAATAAAGTCTGTGCCACGTTTTATTATGTGTGCTTGTTTGAAATATGTCATTGTGATTGCTCCTGCAGCACATGAAATACTGAGTAGGTAATTAGCGGCAACATACACACTTTACTGTAAACGTATTAAACCGTTCATTCTGTTTATGCCTTTGTAGGTAGGTCTATCGTCTATCCATGTTTATAGATTACTACATTTCAATGTTCTGCCTACTTATCTACTGTTGGAAATGTTTTCCCGTTTAATTTGATAATTTCGATAAAATATATTATGATATAAGCATATTTCCCATCAGAGCACAGACTTAAAGTGGACGTGAAGCAGCCTAATGTTGATTAATTATAGACATTAAGTGTTTTGCTATGAATTTTGAGAAAAATTTATAAAAGTGGTTACACGTTAAATTATAATTATAAGGTTTTGTGACGATATTATTTTGAACTTGGTCGCCGCCATATTGCGTCACACATCACGACGATATTATTTTGAACTTGGTCGCCGCCATATTGCGTCACACATCACAGGCTACGTCACTAGGTTGGTTTGTCTACAAGTGGTACGTAGGGAGACTGCGGTTTCAGGGCATAAAATCTCGAGTCAAACTTTCATGTTGCTTTACAAGTTGGAAAGCGAAGCTGAATGTAATTGTGAGATTACCTCCAGCCCAATGGTGTAATATGTCCAGCTAGTGAGGATTAAAAGACTAAACGTATTTTAATCAGAGGGAGCAGCCCTCGTTTTCTGTGGGAAGACAGATACACCTGGCCCGTTATTACTCCACTGAAATGCCGACTGCAAGCGACTCCATCTTTCGTCTTCTTATGTGGACGCCTTTCCCGTGGACCTCTCCTGCATTACCCTGGTCCGCAATTATTAGATGTTCATCTAAGAGAGGGACGAATATTTTTGGAAGTGCCAAATTAGTGCCTTTCACTACGCGAAGTCTGTGCGGAGACTGGAGCGGGCTATCAACAAAACAGTGTTTGTTGGCAAAATATAACCGATTTTGGAACAATAAAGTAAAAAAAAAAAAAATGTAACCAAGTAAAAAAGTGTGGGTATTGTGAATACATTTGCACTGAAAATGGTACGTTTTTCTTTGTATCACGGACCGACTGCATTTTGAATCATTCACATTGCAATGGCAAAAACGTTTTTGACATAGTAAATATGGTGTAATTGTAAATTGAACATTTATTTAGCTAAACAGTTAGTTGATATACGATAGTCCCTATCCTGACATGGTAAGAAAGCTGTTGAATTTGCTTATGGTGGTGGGTCCATACACATTTTAATCACCATCCATCTTGTAAACCTGTTAGTAAGACCTGATGGCTACATTTATTCTCAAAGTTAGTGCTAATTTGATAGCAATGGGCATTTGAACTTCGCTAGTTGTACGGTCGTATTATTCTCTGCTCTCACCAACGTCACGTGATCCAGAGTGGGATGGGTAAACTCGAAGCACGTACATAGGCAGGACAAGACGTCTTGGGGCATTGGTGGGTATGCTATATCTTTATTACGATACTGAATATAGTTCAAATGTAGTTATTTTATCTTATTAAGTCAGCCATATACAACCACCACGTCCGGAACTCGAAGCGGTAAAAAACATTCAGTTAAACCGTATTAACTTAACGTATCACTAGTGAAAACTTGTGCAACAAGTACCGTTGCCTGCGGCAGCCTACTTTTCACTAAGTTATCACCAGATTTTTTTAGGATATACATTATGCCTAATACTAAATAGGATTCTCAAATGAGCTGGCTACACATGTCATTTTTCAGAAGGGGGAAGACAGCGTAGTGATTGTGAAAGTAATCTAACTACTGTATGTAACTAGTAACTAATTACTTGAAATAACCAGTAATAAATAAAATAATATTAATTTTTGATTGAGTTAAGTAACTAGTAACTTTGCCCAAGCAAACACTAGTGCATATAGTAGCTATATGTGATTCTGAAATTGACTATTTTTATACAGCATAGTCTATGCTATATCTATATTACAATGTAATGGACTTTTACATAGCCCTAGTAAGTGAAGTGAGTTATGAGCTCCGTGGCAGCCTGCTGCTGTCTCACCCGTGGGGCCAAAGCACGCAGGATCAACGATGAGATTGACAGACAGCTCCGCCTGGACACGAAAGGCTCCCGACGACATTATGAAATACTCTTGCTCGGTAAATGAAAATTAACTAACGACTCAGAATTTAAATATTGTTGTTCATGTTTCTGCATATAATTTAGGCTACCTGGTTGAATACACTAGCCTAGAAACGTCAGGTGTTATACACTAGGCTTATTGAAATATCACATTTAGACCGATGGAGTTGAACAGTTGTCAAGTCAATACTCAATATGCTACTAATGTTTAATTAACCAATACAAAAAGTCAATAGGTCTACAATGTTAGAAAAATTGCAATACATTTTTTATAATCCCAAAATGAGATAAGCACCATCACAAATATGTAGTAGCAGCCTGATGTATAGGCCTATACACAGAAGGTTATTACCACTGTTTTCCAGGAACTGGAGAGAGCGGTAAAAGCAC
This sequence comes from Forbesichthys papilliferus, assembly GCA_025399855.1. Taxonomy (NCBI): domain Eukaryota; kingdom Metazoa; phylum Chordata; class Actinopteri; order Percopsiformes; family Amblyopsidae; genus Forbesichthys; species Forbesichthys papilliferus. Next base: position 9,078 of record JAODOY010001327.1, read on the forward strand.
CTTCATGAAACAGATGAGGATTATCCATGGCTCTGGCTACTCTGATGAGGACAAGAGAGGCTTCACCAGGCTGGTCTACCAGAATATCTTCGCAGCCATGCAAGCCATGGTTGCTGCCATGAACACACTACAGATCCCCTACCAGGACGAACACAATGAGGTAGTCTTAGCTCTTGAAGTCATTTGGGGCTTGTTCATTTCTGTATTGATGCAGCTGCATAATTGCTTATGTCATTACTACTTGAGCAGAAAGTATAATGGTCATTGTAGGCATGTAAATTATCTAGGACAATTCTATAAAGAAATAAATAAAATAAAAAGTGAGGCAAATGGAAAAATACAAGAAGTAATGACCCTGCAATCTATTTCCTGTATGGCAACAGAACAAGCATTTCACAAGTTTACAGTCAAACAAAATCTACTGACACATGTTGAAATGCTGTTTCATGGCCGAGGCCCAGATTCGAGTCCCTGGCTGTGACAATTTAGAACGAAAAAAGCTTCTGTCTCTAACATAGTATGGCTAATAAACGTCAACCTAGTTATAGTCTGTCTGTGTTTGATGGAGTCTAAACCAAGTCTAACCCAAGTTAGAGTGGTCCCAAATTATGTCATGGTCTGCATTCTAGTCCTTGTTTTTCCCCTGTGTTCCGATCCGTGTTTTCTCCCTGTGTACCACTCCGTGTTTTCTTCCTGTGTTCCGGTCCATGTTTTCTCCCTGTGTTCTGTTCCGTGTTTTCTCCTTGTGTTTCGATCCGTGTTTTCTCCCTGTGTTTCGATCCATGTTTTCGCCCTGTGTTCCTATCCATGTTTTCTACCTGTGTTCCGATCCGTGTTTTCTCCTTGTGTTCCGGTCCGTGTTTTCCCTATGATTCTGTGTTCTGGTTCTTGCCCATGCTGATTGTCATTAGTTTTACCTGCTGCTCGTTGTCTGTTTCTTGTCTTCCTGTGCCTTCAACCCTAATGTGTTCTGTAGTTTTTGTCGAATTATTATTCGATGTCAGTCCTCTGTTTTGCATGTTCCTATTAAATACCCTGAACGAGTGTCGTGCATTTGGGGCCTCCCCCTCCTCTGCCCTGTCTACCAAATATTATATTTGAGAAAAGAAACCAGGGTGAAAAGGTGCTTTGTCTTAATGATCAAACAAATGTATTATTCTCACAAATAATTTCACCACATTTTACATAGGATATCAATATGTTATGTTTATTAATATGCTTTGGAAATGACATTTTTAAATTGGGTTTGCTTTTGTATAAATATTTTGGATGATCTCCACCTGTCTTAATCTCTAATTATTTCTCTGATCTCAGGATAATGCTAATAAAGTCAGCAAGGTCGAGGTGGAGCAGGTCACTACCTTTACAAATCCCTATGTGGATGCGATCAAGAGTCTGTGGAATGACCCAGGAATCAGGGAATGCTACAACCGGAAGAGGGAATACCATCTTTCAGACTCTGCCAAATAGTGAGTATAAACAGAGCACAATTACCGCTTGGATTTTTATACACCAGGCGATGTTTTATTTTATTTTTTATTTTTTCTCTCTCTAAGATTTCAGGTTGTTTTTCAATTGAATTGTTCACATTATAGGTCACATTTAAGGTGGAAAAAAGTTCTGACATGATGTATCTTTTTCTTATTCTTTTACATTACAAAAACCTGGCATTTTAACAGGGGTGTCTAGATTTTTATGTCCACTTTAGGTGTAAATTTTGATTATGAATCAACAAAACCCCTAATTTATATCAGATTTATCAGACCTTCAAGGCTATGTGAAAGTACTCAGACCCAAATTTCCTGCTTATTGGACGTCAGACATATGATTACAAAAGGCGAAATGCTCCATAGCCGGAGTAACCCCCGACTACGGTCTGATAGGAATTTGTTCCTAGACTATTATGAGGGGTGGATGTTATAAACATTACATTTGAACTAAAGTAGAAATCAAATTCACAGTAAATCATAAAATAAGGCATTTAATTTAAAACAATCTTTGACCATTTAATGTAATTTAATTTGGGTAAAATGTATCTTCAAATTAAAATACACTTGAACTATTAAAACGTCTCAGTTCAAGAGTGGTTGCTTTAAAGACGACATAGTACGTTTATGTTCCTGTTGTTTTTATTTTGTCCAGTCATTTTTATTTCAGCCTTTTAGGTTGTTGCAAAGCTTCTGTCAATCATAATCCCCGCCCATCCACGTTATCTGCCTTCCTTGACCTTACTCAATTATGTACCCCTATATGCCAACTTGTACAAGTGTCGAGCATTGATCACGTTTTTTTCATTAATATGTCTTTCTACCAGATTTCTGCATGCAGTTTTTGAAAGAGGAATTTTGTACTTAATAAACTGGTCATGGATTTGCTACTCTTGGTTAAAGTAGTTTGTATTAGGCGAGGATTCACAGCTCCTGGTAGAAAATGCATACTCTTGCTTGGTTCTTCTTAATTAGTTAACATATTGTGTATATTTTACCATTATAATAGTATAAAACATTAGTTTTCATATTATTTAGTTTTGTATTATTTATACTTGTAACATAAACAATCTTACTTACCAGCGCTAGCAATACTCACTAGCCAACATGACTTTGCGGGATTAAAAACATTTTCATGGTAACAGAGCACCGAAATTCTCCGAAAGCCAGCTCCACCAATCAGAGGTGTCGCTGTTGAACTTTAGCATTGTGGGTAAATTATGTTTACCTTAAAACAAGGTTGATATCATTCGGACTTGTGGTGTCTACCGGTGCATATGCCATTGATTCACAACCTCTTAGTTGTTTGGCTTTATTCCAAGATTAAAACACTTTATATAAAAGGATATAAGAATTTCCCGAAAAGTCAATGGAAAAAAATTAATAGGAAAATGACTTGTTACGCTCTATATCATAGCCTCACTATCATCCTGATATCGCAAGCTTCACAGTAGTGTGATAAGCACGTCGCCCTAAGCACGTCGCCTCACAGCCGTGTGATAAGTACGTCGCCTCATAGCCGCCTACTCTCCCCCAGTGGCCAACGGTATATTAAAAGGAAGTGGACACATGCTTAAGTAAATAAGCCCCCCTTAATAAAGCTATGAATCATTCAATGATCTAGCAGCATACTTAATTTGACCAGAAACAAATTTATATTTTCAGCTTGCAGAATTTACTGGGCAAAATAAACATTAGGCAATATCTCAAAATGATTGCAGCCACAGCACTTACCCATAGTAGGTCTACATTAGTATTTGAGTTGCACGTGCGCCTTGTTGAATTGAAGATGTATAACCTCTTTGTAGATACCACACAATAATAACACACAATCAATTTAGACTAACTAACACTGAAAAACGATATGTTTCATAAAGTTTAGTTCTAGTGCTCTTCACTACAAAGGGATACAATACATAGGCTACAGCTACTCTAAAGCATTTCAGATTTTATTAAGTTTAGCAGGGTCACATGTATCTTTTGTGAGAACCTAATCTTGTAATTACCAATGCCCTGACGATTCCTTGTGGGCTTTACGTATCCATGATTTCACAAATTTTAGGAGTATTGCTTGGTAACTTTACCTGTCAATCTTGTGAAAATAATTACTATAATGTCCTAAGGTTTAAGAAAATTATGTTTATTAGCAATGATAACATTTAAAAGAAATTATTTTATACCAGGGGTGGCTAACCCTGATCCTGTAGAGCCTCAGCCCTGCATGTTTTAGATGTCTCCCTGCTCCAACACACCTCATTCAACTGAATGGGTCGTTAGAAGCCTGATAATGACCCAGTCATTAGAATCAGGTGTGTTGGAGCAGGGAGACATCTAAAACATGCAGGGCTGAGGCTCTCCAGGACCAGGGTTCCC
>JAODOY010001328.1:0-12934 GCA_025399855.1 Forbesichthys papilliferus
GCATTTTCATTTGAATTAAGTCCACTCTAAAGCGTGGAATTGTTTGACAATTAAAATGCTATTTGGGATTGCATTTTTAATTTAATTTAGTCCTCTATGGGCTTCCATAAGGTGTCACAAATAAAATGTATTATTATTGTTATTATTTAAAGGCTTATTTAGCAGAGCTTTATCTAGTTATTTTCCTCTTTTTTTTTGACGCAACCATTAATTTAAAAAATCCAGCATATATATGATATACACAATATTAGATTTATATTAGATACCATGCTCAAATATAGTTTACCCCAAGATGTTATAACATTTATCATGTGCTGTGTGTGGTTACGGTGTTACGTAGTCACCAGCCTCACCGGCGAAATGTACAAGAGTCAACAAGGGAGAGATTTTTACATTCATGTTCTCAAAAAAGAGCCACTACTTGCACTCTTACCCATGCCCAGCACTCCCTGCAGCCCCCACATTGCCCACATTACTGCTCTCTGTACCCCATACTACACACCTCAATACCACATGCTCCACTGTTTCCTTTACCTGACACTCCTCACACAAACCAGTCTGATGTCTCCTCACCAACTTCAATGTACCATTACCTCCCTCCTGCACATCCAGCCATCCTATTTACTCTTACACTCTGTTGAACTCCTTCCAGATGCCTCCATTTCCTTCTGTATCCAACTTGTCTTGCCATTTCTGACTCACGCTGTCCCAGAGGATACACTTAGCCTCCGGTTTGCTAATCTGAATCGACATGTCCACACTTCTGTAAAGCACATGTTGGGCGAGTGCGTATGAAAGATGTTTGTTAATTTGTAAACTATTTTTTCCCTGAAAAGTAGCAGCAACTTACTAACAAGTTTACTTTTCCAACGCACCATTGATGAAGATTTATGCACGGGACTATACTTTTCAGATTCAGTATAATTTTGGCGTGAAAATTGTTTGTAAAGCCTCAAAATAATTCACCCAACACTCCTGCAGCACTCCCTTCGCAGGGTGCAACCCAGTAGTTTGCCAGCAATTGCAGCCTCCTCAATGGAATTTCCCTCATTTCAACCTGCATTGCATGTACCGGCGACAACTTAAAGGGACCACTGCACACTTAGTGCCCGTGCCTGAACCACATCCAACTTCCTCAGCAGTGATGCGGCCGCAGACCCATACGCCACACTACCGTAGTCCAATACAGACCGTATCAAGGCCCCATATAGCCGTGTCAGTCACGAGCAACTGGCCGCCCAATCTCTGCACACCTCATCACATTTGTTACTGTGTGGCATTTACCTTCAGTTCTCCTGAAATGGGCCGCCAACGTCAACCGCAAATGAAAAACTACTACCAAAAATGTAAACATTCCTACCATTTCCTATACCTTCCCATACAAACTAAATATCTGCCCTAGCCCTGTCCTTACCCTGTTAAATAGTTTGCGCTTTTACCACTGAGAATCTACACCCCCAATCCAACACCCATTCCTCCACCACATCAATTGCGTCTTGCACCTTACTAAAAGTATTTTCCAGAAAGCAATTGTTGCTGGCTGGTAAACACCTCCCTTTTTGCCATCTAACCAATAATCACTTGCGCACAACGTGGGTGAACGAACACCCTTCGAGATTTCGGAGCTGGTGCACACGGCATACGCAACCTTGCACTACGGGCCATATAACTCTGTGTGGAATCCACAGGCTTTACATAGGAGCGTTTGACATTGAAGCAAAAACCAGACTTCACTCATTGCATTTATGGGTGACAAAAAGTTTGGGGGGTGTTTGTGTCAGAGATTTTTCATTCAGCTGGTTGCAAATAGGGTTTGTATGTTATTAATGCTAATGATGTTTGAGAAAAAGGATTTCCTAGCACCTATGAAATTGCACCTATCTTTATATATGGCATGATGTTTTGCGCAATTTACATTCAGTTCTACTGCATTCTTGTTTCTGGATCTTTTACAGATGCAGCATTTTTCTTTCCTACCAATGATATTTCAACAGGTGCAATGTCATCAATTACATTTACAAGTTTAGAATTATTTACCTGCATCACTGGCAGAGCTGCGAGGTGGTAACATAGAGATGATTTAAAAAAAAAAAAGCACTACATTGATATACCATTTTTTAACAGTAGTTAAGTTGGTGTGGGTGTCTGGAACGAGAAATATATCAAATAAAACACAAATGATCAGAATAAACTCAAACTATCTGTAATAACTTGAATGGAATCATACTCCTTCCAATAAGCAGTCATCTGTCCATCATATCATCTTTGAGTGACCCACTTTGGTTTTCTTGTTTGAGATGCTGAATGCAATATAGACTTCTTTTTTGAAGAATCTGAGTAGTTTGATTCCCATGTCTGTATGATGCTGTAATGAACACAACAAATCATACTTTATGGTGATTCATTTGCATGAAAAAAATTTGAAAAAAAAGGAGATTTCATATTTTAAGTTTAAAGGTTGTAGCATATGTGATGACACATGATGTGATATTTAAAAATGAATTAAATTTTAAAAATAATTATGTTACTCAACATAGTAATATTGTCAAGACAGGAAAATCACCAGAACTCCTGTCAATCTTTTAAAATATATAATGTACTCCCCCCCTGTACTACACAGTAAATGCTCCGGTTAAACAGATTCTTAGAAATCACTTTAATTAATAAATGTAAACAAATGTCTGAGCTAGTCACAGACATGAATCTCTCTTACCAATTTGGTGAAGACTAACTCCATGTCAGACAAGAACTGCCCAACAGTCTTATATTTCTTCATCTCAAGCTTCACTGCTTCCTGCTCCAGCCCAATGGCATTATGCAGCAGTGCCTCACAGCCTCTTACCTGGTTGACATAGGTGACATTTAGAGTCAAGAGCAGCACTGCAACAATTAAAAGGCACGCTCCTTGATGTGTGTGTGGAATAGGAGTTTGCTAGTATTGAAAACCTCCAGACCTTACTTAGCTCATAAGCTCACCTATTCTCTACCCATCCCTGTGTTTCAAAATATAAACAGTGAGCTGGAGTTGATCATTTTTCTTGTGAGAGCACTATAACACAATTATGGAGTGTACATTTTATAATACATTTTTAAACACTGACAAAATAACTGGAAACTTACTTTGAAATCATCGGTAAAGATTTGAACAGTGTGTTTGCGTAGAGTCAGCAAGAGATACTGGCATTCCTGTCGGAGATAAAATTATGGATTACCTTATTCTGTAGTCATTGTATTTGCCTGGCTTCAACACAACTATTAATATAAATCAGACAAGTGTTGCATTTTGTTCTTTAGACTATCACATTTACAGATTGGTAAAGCAAGATGCAAGTGGCCATGGACATTACATAGCCAGGTTAGAAAGATTGCCTTACCATTAAATATTTAGACATTTCTGAAGACTGAACGTCTTCATACTTCAATATTCCAGGGTACCGGCACATTTGATAGGTCCGGAACAGACAGAATGTGCAAATCCATTTATCCCTGCTCACACAGACATATACATGCACATTTGTTGTTCTTCTTGTTTAATTTAATTTGTTCCCTTCAACCTTTGTTCAGATGTTTTTAACTGTAAAGCACGTTGAGTTGCACATTGTGTATGAAAGTTGCTATACAAATAAAGTTTATTATTATTATTATTATTATTGCCTTCTGTATATATCGATGAGAACCTTCTTCATCATCTGCTCCATCTACTCTCCTGAGAGAAATCTCACCCCATGCTGTAGCTGACCCGAGGCAGGTGACTGGTCTGGTGGAAGGCATGCTTACACTGCTCACATACCACCATGTGCTCATCTTCTTGTTTTGGAAGGGTACAGATGTAACACAGGCTGTGACTGTTATCGCTCTGTCAAAATACAATGGGATCTTTATGTAGCACAATACAATATATATAATGTAGGGCTGCCCCCTGAAAGTCGACAAAGATTCTTCAAGTCGAGCAATCATGTTTTTTTTTTCCTTTCAGTTTCCTTATAAAAGAACACAGAATCACAGGATATGATTCTTTGGGTCTGTCGGTCTTTAATCACGTGCAGAGAGAGAGAAAGAGACTCAAGTGAACCATATTATTCTCCCACTCTGTTTATCCTTAATTTGTTACTAAATAGCAATCTGCAAGTAGCCTATGACAACATAATCGACAAAAATTAATTTTATACATGTACAAACATTTATACATGTAAAATGTTGTCAAGCTCTTGTTTCGAACCGGCAATCTCCTAGCCTAATGAGATCATCCTGATCTTGTGAGCTTCAGTTTAATTTTGCCAAAGAATCAGTCTGGAAAGCCTTGGAATCGTTTTGAATGTGTCCGAATAGCAAATAAAATTTCCAATCAGCGTCGTGTTTATAGCTATACAGGCGTGGTTTAGGTGTGCCGACCATGGTGCCGACAGCAAAAACGACCAGATGGTTCATCCGATCAACGGCCAAGTATTTTTTTGAAAGTACAGCCATTCACAAACGGTTTCAATGTACGGCTCCCCAGATGGACTCCTCTGGCATGTCAGGTTAGCGATCTCCGTGTTATAAGTGCAAAAGTGCAACGCTTATTATGGTACTGTCTATAAAAGAACAAAAAGCACATTTTTAAAATTGCAATTAATCGCAGCAATTTTGAGTGATTCATTAGTTCTTGTTTTTTTAATCGATTCCCAGCCCTAATACAGATAAAACATTTTGGTAATTGGTAGTAAATTAATGCATCAATTTATGTTTACAATATTATAGGATATTTTGAGTATTTTCGCTAACTTCTATGAACTGTTTTGAGGCTCCACGATCTGTCGTTATGAAAAAAAAGGTCCATTACTCCAAAAGAGTTGACCCGACTCTTCTACATGGCTCTGGCCTAGCCTAGTCACATTAGCTGTAGGCTAATCTTTGCTAGGCTATTGCATGACTCATGTTGCGTTTAAATGTTATGTAATCAAAATAAATAACTGAAACAGATGCCAGTGGATTTTCTGATTTCCAGATTATCTAGCCTAGGCTACTGGTATATGAAACAAGGAACAAATCGAACGAAATTAGTCGGGTACAGCCCAAGTACATTTGTGTTAAAGCTATCCATGGATAATGGTATGTTTAGTGTAATGGTATGTAAAAAGTACAAAGTTGTAATCTTTAAAAACTGCTTACCGGATGTTCAGATGTGTCAATTTTCTTACTTAAGAAATAAAGATCATCATCTGGTAGTGAAGAAGAGGGCATATCTGCATATTTCAGAATTATTTTATATGTATTATAACTTCAGATATACATGAATACTACACAGCACACAAAGATCAAATATATTTGCATTCAGAAGTGATTAGGTGAAATTTAGGCTAATACACACTATAACATATTATTATGGCACAGCAGTGCTTTTACCATTGCCATCATGCCAGACATGTACATTTTGATCACTGTCATCGTCATCCTCTTCTTGGTCTGAAACAAATAACACTCATGTCTCAACACTATGGATGTCATGATAATTATATTAGCTATGTTTGGAACAATCTTGGCTAACCTGTATCTTGGGCCTCTGTATTGGTGAACCCTATGGGGCCCTATGAGAAACAGGAGCATGAGTCCATTGCTGTGTGTACTGTAAGCAATTTGAGTACTTTTCTTTCCCTCCCTTCCAACTGAATATTCAATTTTGATTGGTGGTGTTTGTTAGGCCCCTCCCATGGATGGACAGGTATTCTAGCATACCAAGCAAATGCCCGATGGGCCAACACACCATTTAGGCCGGCCGATATCATTTTTAATAATATAATTAATAAAAAACGACCTTATTGGTTTATTTATTATTATTAGTATCATTATTTATTTTATTTATTTTATTTATTTTATTTATCATTTATCTTACTGAATTGGTGGATGCCGCCAAATGTGCAAATATATCTTAAATATATATAGCTTCTATATATAGCTTCATCTGCAGTAGGCTACTCGAACAGGTGGAAGTTGAAAGAGGAGAGGTGGCCATGTCAGGCTAGAGAAGCAGGCCTGTAACGGGGAGGCCGAAGATGGACAGAGTGAGCAGGAGGAGATTAGTTGAAGCGGGGTAAGCTAACAGGGACAGTATGACAGGGAAGTAGTAGGCCTACGTGAGCATTGTGCAATGCTGTGACGATGATGATGATTCATTAAATTAAAGCCAACTCGATTATAATAAGATCATTGTAAAGGTTTTATAAAGTGAGTAAATCACAGTAGTCCTACTGCTGGTGAAGGTCTGACTGACAGTCAATGTGTGCTTGTTATACAGCATTTATAAACGACAGGCAAGTTGTCTGATTTCAGACAGGTTTCATGGTAACTTTGGATAGGTTATATAGTATATATTTTCCTTATCTGTGGGGTAGGTCTAAACTAGGCCCACAGTTCAAGTTGTTTGGTGCTGCTTAGTGTTATTCATTCAGCATACACCTTCATGTGATACTATAGGTGCAACTGCAAACTCCAAAAACAAGTACACTATTGATTGAATTATCTAATCATATACAAAGATCTATATTTTACTCCATATCTGAAATAATATAAAACCAAAAAGATTATCTATTAACTGTGAAAACATAATATCAATATCCTATGAACTTAATATCTGTATGAACTTTGAAATAAACAGCCCGTGTGTTAACAAAACAAATATTTGCTTATTACCAAAATCTATTTTTTTAAATACCACATATTACAGTCTAACAATTCCTGAATGTACAGATTAATGTTAAAGCTACACTGAGTAATATTTATTGCATCTTTTAACATCTTAAAGTAGTGTATTTTTAATTACATAGTTCTTGATAAAAGGAATATCACTTTGTAAGAACAAAAATGTTTTTGTTTTAGAAATACTTTAAAGCTCTAATTGGTTATATGGACGTATATTTAAGGGTACCACAAGGTTGTGGTACCCATGTACTGGTATAAGCTTCCCACTCAGTGTGGTAGGCCGGTGTCTGGCCAAAAATGTCAGGGCCACTATTTTGTCCCAGTCTAGTCATGGCCCCTTACCCTAATTTAGAATTGATGTCAAATGGGGACTGAATCTGATTGGTTGGTAGAGACGTATTTTTAGAAAAGAGTTTAGACAAATTACGAATTAATCCTGCCCTTTATAGCCCTTTAACAAAACACAATTGGAAAAAACTTTTTAAGGACCATAAAAAATAATAGAAACGTTCATGAACGTTTCTTTCGTAACATACATATATCATTTTGACTGCTTCTTTCAGTTGAATGCTTAATAGTGACTTTCAGACTGCATTATCAACATACATTATATAAACGGACAATACCTCCATGATTTTGCACCTCCTCTTGTTTCCTGGGCATGACAAGTGTTTTTCCTAATTAGGTTAAAGGGGGTATTAAATTCAAATTATATTTACATTATACGAGTTATTGCATCTTTACTAAGCAACGTTGCCATCCCCCCACACACACACACATTCTAATAGTGTGTGCACATTTTGCATATAAGTTTAGCAAAAGTATTTGCTCATAAATAAATGGAGGCAAAAGACAAATTCTGCTCAGGTTTGTTTACACGTAAAGTTTAACTGCACCCCAAATTGTGCTTCTGAGCTGTAAATTATTCAAATTGATTTTTATAAAAATCGGAATAATATAGACTTAAAACATATCTACACGTCATATCCATTAAAAATTACGGTACACTTGGTCTGCTCATACATTACAAAATTAAAATAAAATGGTAATGGATGGACCCCCTCTCAGCCACATGTTGGAGTCTGTCTCAGGGCTGGAGTGCAGTTACACTTTAATCTTACAAACTTGTCCTTAACGTTTCAATAAGCTTACAATGTTGGTGTTCAGAATCTAAAGATCCTAACCTACATTCTCATTACCTCCAATAGCTTTGCCAGTGGTGTGGTGATGCATCTAATACTCTGCTTCCACTTTCTAATGTGTTTTCTTCCTCCATATGTCTCGAACTCAGAAGGCGTAAGCCATTTCCCATTTTCAAGGCATATGGATGGCTGTCCTGGAGCATCAGGGTGTAGAAATGCCATAAGAATACACTAATTTCATTTTTGAGCTAAGATCAACTTAAAGTGTGGTCAATAGTGGACAGCCACTATAGGAAATATATACATTTTAATGAAATATCCTTACCTTTAGACAACTTTTCTCTGTTGAGTTGTCCATTTTTGTCTCCACAGGACACGGGCAGATCTGTCTTATAGATAGGCCAAGTCCAAATTGGATTTTGGTTCTCTGTTCTATAATCTGGAAATTATATTTACATTATAAGGCTAAGTAATTGTATTGTAGGCTATTTTAGGCTAATACATGCCTTATTTATTATTTTGGCACAACAATTTACCACTGCCATATTTCCCCAACATGTGCATTTTAATAACTGTCATCTAGGTCACTATGGATATCTTATACATGCTGTATTAGTTATGTTTGCAACAATGTAGGCTAACCTATGTCTTTGGCCTTTGTTGTGGTTATCCCCATCGGGTCCTATGAGAAACAGATATGAATTATTCCACTGTGTGTAGCCTACTTTACTTTCCCTCCCTGAATATTCAATTATGATTGGTGTTCTTTGATATATCCTCCTCCCCTATGTCAAACAAGGAATACATTAGACTAGTTTAGTGTTGGTTATTGTTTTAAAACAAATACAGTGTGCCAAACAAGCGTAACACAACAGTGGTCAGCGAAACTTTGCCCTTCAGGTCCGAACATCTGAAAACGACAGTGAATGTTCTATCAAAATGGTATAGTAAGTGATTGTAAGATAATACATTTAATCAAATTCACAAAATATCTCCTTGCAGTCAGCTAGCTGTCTATTTTCAGTCTGCTGAAAAGATAATCTGGTGATTGTACACAGCTCTGGTTCCGTAAATTGAAACACAAAGAAGTTGTGCAGACCGCACTACACATTAATACCTTAGCCTTGCCGATGCATTTCTAATGTGTGGGGCAGAGCTTCTATAGAGAGCACCTTATGGCATTAAAGGGAGAGGTGTCTTTGTTTTGATTGAGTTAAAATACCAACAAGCTCTTTTAAGAATGCCTTACTAATACTACCTTTAAAAAGGTATATTAAGTATTTCTAAGTTAATACACTTTGTCAAATTTATAGAGGAATGATGTTATTTTTCATCAGGTGTCCCATGTACATCTCAGGAGTAGCTGTCACAGGTTTATTTTTTCTTCTATTTTGATTTTGATTCTGTCTGCATATTTTGTTGTTTTCTAATGTTTTTTTTCTGTCACGTTATTTGTCTATACCTCCGTCCATAATGTTTCCATCTTAATTTCTATATTAGAATGCATGTATTTACTCTGTGAACTCTTCTCAATGATAGGATTTTTGTTATTTTCAATTATAGCAGTTTTACCGCTCTTTGTCTCCTTTTCACACTGGCTGAAACTCACCGTTCCACTTGCATCTAGTCTTCTTGTCTGATTCTCCTCTCTGCTCTCTACAACCTTGTCTTTCCCTTCCCCCAGCCTCTCGGTTGGATTTGCATTGAATGTAAACAGTCCTATGCAAATGACATGACCCATAGTTAGTAATAGCAGTCAAACATGCTACTCAACCTTCGACAACAGAGATGGACACAGAAAGTTAAAAACCTCTTCAGGTATAAAAACATGATTCCACAAATGAATGTACTTTCCTGGCTGAAGAGAACTATCCCACTTTTACCTTTAGACAAACTTTCATTGAGGTTTCCTTTTGTGTCTCCACACGTCGCAGACAAATCTGTCTTTGGCCAAGTCCAAATGTTATCTATTAGGTCATTCCCAATAGGAGAACCTGTAAATGATATGTACAGTATATGATAAGGAATTTAAGCAAAGCTGACAAGTTGGCAAATTTGTCAGCATAGAGTATGTGGTGCCTGTATTTCTAATGGCACACAAACACATAAGATGATTTTAATGCATAAATAATACATAAATCAGCACAATATATAGTTTTAGTTCAGATACAGTTAATTTTACTACTATGGGTATTTGTTCAAGTTTAACAAGTTTAACCAATAGGATATTAAGATAAAAACATATTGAGCATGCTACAGTCAATCATTTAGGCCCCTTGTTTAATTTGTAGGTCTCCAATAATGCATAATGTTGCAACTGATTATGTCAGTCTGTATTGGGTTACGTCGTGCCATATATGAATAGACTAGCAACGCATATTAACGAATATGGAAACATTTCTCACTGGAGGGTATGACCACTATCTCATCTCTCAAAGACTTTTGTTTCTTCTTCACCCCTGCCTTCGGTTCTGTCTGTCTGTCATCATCACCCTCCATTTTATTGAGAGAAGACGGAGGAGGAAGGCTCTTCCTCTTCATCGTTTCTATGTTCCTTGTCTCTTCTCTTGGGTTTTGTTCATATTTTCTTTTTATTTCCACTCTGTCTGCATTCATTGTTGTCTTCTTGTGCTCTTTCAGTTGAGTCACTTTATTTGTCTTCGTCGTCGTCCGAGGTGTTTCCTCCTGCTGTATCGCCTCTCTGTTGACTACAACGGCTTGTGTCTCTTCCCCCAGCCTCTCTGTTGGATTTACACTGAACGTGAACAGCCCTATGCAAATGACATGACTCATAGTTAGTAATAGCAGTCAAACATGTGCACGATCTTCGACAACAGGGATGGACAAACACATTCCAGCAAGTTTAAAACCTCTCCAGGTAAGATTATTTCACACATTCATTTACTCTTCTTCCCCTGCCGAGAGCACTAGTGCATGATTGGAGCAAATAAGTGGACGTGTTCTTTCTGGGCACATGTCAACCACCTTTGTTGTGCTTTAAGTTTCTGTGCTCACCTTTTTTATGTGGTTGTCCTCCTTGAGCTCTCACTTTCTTCACTGCTTGAATCACTTGTTCCCTATTAGACACGTTAATGCTTGATCTCCGGTGTCCAGAATAGAATCTGAAACCATTTCCATGAACCATATTCTCCACCTTTTCCAGAAATTCTTTCACTTCATGACAGTTTGTGTCCACAAACGTACTAAAAATGTGGTACCTATTTCCACAGGTCACCACAATATCTTGGAATTCCTTGTCATCCTCCAGCCGGTCGACATTATCAGTGCCACTCTTGTTAGTCATAAAGAGCAGGATGATGTAGTTGAGGGCTCCTATTCCAAAGATCTCCAGGATTACATTTATCCAGCGGTGGCCATCGTGGAATGGCCTTGTTAGAGGCAGGACCAGGACAAAGGCGTGGGGGCCAGGGTCAGACAGAGAGTAGCAGCGCTCTATGTCCGCCACAACATCAGAGTCAGACATTGCTTGGCACAGCCAGTCAGGCGTGTACAATATTTGGATTTTAAAACGATCTTCTGGGAAGATTCTCTCGCCGCACTCTGACAAACACATTGGTGCCCTGTGTGTGTTGTCTGACATATTAGTGTCTGGAAGAATTATCTTGGTGGCAGGAGGTTTCCAAACACTACTTCCCAGAAACACCAGTCGAATATTACATGGTATGGCTGAAAGCACAAGGGAGCATATTATATATACATACTTTGGTAAATATTCTAATTAATTAAAATCGAACAATAATAAAATCATGTAGACTAATTAATCAGACTACTTCCACAATACAGCATTTAGCTGATTCTTTTATCCAAGGTGAGTAAGAAGTACTGTAGTATTACAAGGAGCAGAAAGGGGCTTTAGGTTAAACTATACTCCGGCCTCCTATCAATCCTGGTCCTTCTTGACCTGACTGCAGCCTTTGACACCATCCACCCACTCCTCCTGGAACGTCTGGCTGGTATTGGTATTTCAGGAGTTGCACTATCCTGGTTCTCCTTTTATCTCTCAGACCGCCAACAATTCGTCCAACTGAAATCCCACCTATCAAAATGTGAGGCAGTCTCACAGGGTGATGCTGGGTCCTCTGCTGTTCATCATATACCTTCTACCCTTGGGTACGATCATGAGACACCACAACATTGACTTTCACTGCTATGCGGATGACACCCAGCTCTACATCTCAACCGAACCCACTTCATCCCTCCCCCCCCATCTCCTTCACCAACTGCCTTCATGACATCCAGAGCTGGATGACTCTATATGCCCTTAAACTCAACAACAGCAAGACAAAGATCCTGCTCATTGGCTCCAAATCCACTCTCCCCACACAAGACAACTCCAGCCTGAACATTGCTGGTCTTCCCATCCCACTGTCAACAACCGCGAAAAGTCTTGTTGTCATTTTTGACAACTCCCTTTCATTCAAAACACACATCAAAACCATTACCCGAGCATCCTTCTTCCACCTTTTTGTCTATTACGGCATAGTAGGAGCTCTACAACAGTCGGACATAAAATATCCCTCGGATTATGGTTCAGGGCTCTAGAATTTGACGCATTTTGAAAAAAAATTGGAAACAGTGCGACTAAATATTAGATCTCGGCGCACCAGTCCGACTTGCAAATATAGTCGCGTTATATTATTATAACCGCCGTTGCTTCATGAAGTCTCAAATCTGCTGAGCTGTCCGCTTGCTGCATTCAAATGAATGATTGTCTGCTCTCTCCTCTCTGCTGTAAAGTCAGTATCGCCAGTACCACCGGTAGTGCACCATGTCTTCCCTTTGGACAACTAAACTCCGGCTTTCAGCATTGAAGACATCACAACACTGAACGCTCTCCAGTTACACACTGGACTTACAGTCAGTCAACTACCGGTATTCATTTAGCCTGTTAACTTGTGTGGGTAATATGGTTTTGCGAGGGATACGATGGATATTATTGTAGTTATTAGGAATGCAGCGATTGCTTTTTTCCTGATCGATTATCGTTTAATTTAACTGCCTAAATCTTTTCATCTTCGAGCCATGTGTAATAGAACTGTCGCTACCCATAGGATAATCTACACCCTGCGTCGCCAACTGCGAGTCATCAAAAC